>PVKS010009708.1:0-62935 GCA_004027875.1 Aplodontia rufa
AAAAAAAAAAAAAAAAAAAGCCTTTGCATAAGGAAAATTCCAGCTCAGGTGACGTCTCTAGTGAATTCTACCAAACGTTGAAGGAAGACACAGCAATTATACCACAAACTCCTCCAGAAAACTGAAAAGAATACTTCCCAGTTGATCTTGAGACTACAGTACCTTGATGCCAAGCCTAGTAAACAGAGGCCCATCAAAACATTGTGAAAATTCTCAACAAACCATTCGTAATCGTATCCAATAAATACATATCCATAAATAAAATATATATAATGACCAGGTGGGATGTATTTAACACTCGAACATCAATCAACGTAATTAATATGATCATCTCTATAAATACAGAAAAAGCATTTGGTAAAATCCAACAACCATTCCTGATAACTCTCTGAAAAGCAGAAATCAAAGGAAGCTCCCCCAAACTGATCTCGGGTATTTAAGAAAACCTACTGTTAGCATCGGACTTCATGGTGAAAGATCTAACGTTTTCACCGTCAGACAGGCAAGCCTGAGCACTCCCCACCTCTGCGCTTGTTCTCACAATTGTACAGGAGGTTGTAGCCAACGCACTAAGGCAAGAGAAGGAAAGGCAAGGCGTGCGGATTAGGAAGAAGGGAAGCCGACTCTTCACAGATAACATGGTCCTGTACCCAGGAAAACCACTAAAAGAGGCCAGGCGTTGCGGTGCACACTTGGAATCCCGTTGACTCAGGAAGCTGATCCAGGAAGACTGCAAGTTCAAGATCTGCCTCCGCAACTTAGACCCTAAGGCACTTGGCGAGATGATCTCTCAAAATAAAAAGGGCTGGGGATGTGGCACAGTGATTAAGCACACCTGAGTTCAATCCCCAGTACCAAAAAATAATAATAATAAAAATTTTAGCAAGGTTTCAGAATGTAAGCTCAGGATGTCGTTCCGCATACTAGCAACGAATAATCAGAAATTAGGATTCAAACATCAACATCAAAATAGCAGCAAAAATGTAGGCATCAATCTCACAAATATGTACTGAAAACTATAAAATATTGCTGGTTGAAATGCCTGTATAAATAGAGCAGTATATATACTCATGAATCAGAAGGTTGGATATTGATGTCAATTCTCAAAATTGACCTATACATTCGGTGCAATCCCCAAAGGCTTTGTGTGTGTGTGTGTGTGTGTGTGTGTGGCTGATTCTGAAATTCATATGGGAATGCAAAGGACCCTTAACTGCCCAAACAACTTTGGAAAAGAAAAATGAAGTTGGAAGAATTATATTACTTGATTCCAAGGCTGATTATAAAACTATAGTACTCAAGGCCATGAGGTATTGGTATCATGAAGAGCAAATCGGTCAGTTGCACGAAGTAGAAAGTCTAGAAATAGATCCGCACATGTATGTTGGCTTGTGTCTCGACAAGGGTAAAAAAAATAATGAAGGGGCTGGAGCGGTGGCTCAGCACTTGCCTGGCATACATGAGGACGCAGGTTCGAACCCCAGCACCACGTACACAAAGAAGTGTCGGAGCAACAAGAGCCACGTGAAAAACTAAATAAAAATTTTTCTTTCTCTCACTGTCCCTCTCTCTTTAAAAAATAAAACAGAGGGAGCTGGAGCAGTGGCTCAGTGGTCCTGGCACTTGCCTGGCATGCGTGAGGACACGGGTTTGAACCCCAGCACCACGTACACAACAAAATCTCAGAGCAACAAAAGCCACATGAAAAGCTAAATAAAAATTGATTCCCTCTTTCTCTTCTCTCTCTCACTATTCCTCTCTCATTAAAAAAATAATACCAAATGAGAGGAGAGATATAAACCTATCTTATATAGCCTATCTTACCAGCTGACTGAAACACTGGGCGAGGTGTGTGTTGCGGTTAGGATATGAGGTGTCCGCAGAGGCTCCTGTTACTGCAAGAACGTTCAGAGGTGTTGCACTGTGAGAGCTGGGACCTCGCCAGTCTGGCTGAGTTTGAACTGACTCACCTGCTGGTGTGGCTGGAGGAGGTGGGTGGCCCCCTCCTGGGTGTCTGCTTCCTCCACTGGGCCCTTCCCTGGTGGTGTAATGCCTCACCTTGGGCCCAGAGCAATGGGGTCGGCCATCTATGGGCTGAGACCTCTGACACCGTGAGCCCTAAATACTTTTCCTCCTTAAATTGTTCTTGCTGGGTACTTTGATCACCACAACACAAAAGCTAACTAAAACAAAATACGTGTGTTGAAACACTACATGGCACTTCATATGTACAAATTTTATATTTTTATGTAACGGTTCAAAAACCAAATTTCGTTTAGCTGGGCATGGGGTGACATGCCAGTAACCCCAGCAACTCAAGAAGCTGAGGCGGGAGGGTGGTGAGTTCCAGGCTAGCCTCCGCAACTTAGTGAGGCCCTACTCAAAGCTGAATAGGAAAAGGGCTGAGGACGTGGCTCAGAGGGAAAGTGCCCCCGGCTTCGGTCCCTAGGACTGAAAATAATGATGATAATCAACTTAATTTAAGCTTTGAAATGACACTGTACTGGGCTGGAGCGGTGGCTCAGCTGTTCTGGCGCTTGCCTGGCATGTGCGAGGACGCAATTTCGAACCCCAGCACCACACACACAACGAAGTGTCAGAGCAATGAAGACCACATGAAAAACTAAAAATTGATTCTCTTTTTCTGTCACTCTTTAAAAAAAAAAAAAGATGCTGTCCCACTCCTGTGCTGCTGGTTGGAATGTAAAATAGTCCAACCACTTGGAAAATGTTTGCCTCCTTTCTTTAAAGCTTCAACTCACACCTGTGTGACCAGCCATCCCACTCCTAGCAGCCAGAGCGTGTGTCTCTCCCAAGACGTGAGCCAATGTTCTTAGCGACTTTCTTTGTGACAGGCCCAGAGGGCCATCGACAGGTAAGGAGGGGACAATCGTGGCACACTCACACAGTGGGTGTGGAAAGGGACGAACACGTACGGAATCAACATGGATGAATCCAAAATAGCTGCATGAGGGAAGGAAACCAAATGAAAGGAGAGCCTCGGGAATGACTCCATTCACGAAAAGCCTGGGAAGGCCAACTCCTGCCCGCAACAGGAAGCAGGCCGCAGGGGCCGCGAGCAGGCAGATGGAGCACAGCTGCTCAGGGGTGCTGGGCACGCTGGCGACCGTGGCCACAGAGGGCGTTGGACGGCTCGCCTCGCTCACTATCACACCTGGACAGAGCTACTTTTTAAAAAGATTGCACAGGGGCTGGAGCAGTGGCTCAGCGGTTTCGGCGCTTGCCTGGCACGCACAGGGACACCGGTTCGAACCCCAGCACCACGTACACAACTAAGTCTTGGAGCAATGAAAGCCACATGAAAAACTAAACAAAATTCTCTTTCTCTGTGTCACTCTCAAGAAAAAAAAAAAGTATCACAGCTGTTCCTTCTTGCTACTCGTTAAGTAACAAGCAGATTGGTCGGAGTCCAGCTGAGGGCCCCGTGTGCAGTGGCAGGGGAAGGCGGGGGCAAGCAGCCGCAGGGATGCCCCCTGGGACTGGAAGTTGGCCAAGGAGGGGTGAGATGGGGCAAAACCCGTCCCCAAAGGTGCTCTCTGTAGGAGCCTGCTTTCTGGGTCCTCTAGCCTGGATTTTTGGCCCCTGTCCCACTACTGAGGACATTGTACTTTCTCCTTGGGGGGGTCTCTCTCCCAGCCCTCCCTGGGAAGGAGGATCGCAGGAGGATTTGGGTATTTCTGTGTTCCCCAGCCCCAGCCATCCACTCTGCCAATCCCACGGCCACTTCCCGCTCCCAGGGTTCCTGTTGGGTCGCCAGCTCATGCAGAGCCACAGCTGTGTCAGGAGGACTCTGCAAAAGTCTGTGGGCCTCCCTGGGTTACCTGCCCGGGAAGTGGCAGGTGGTAAGGGAAGTCCCAGGGCCTTGCTCCCGACAGCACGCGGAGTGCCATCAGGCCCCTGTGCTGCCAGCCTGTTCACCCAGACTCCGCCCAGCAGAGCGCCTGGCTGATCAGGGCAGGAAGTCCCAGAGGGAGCTGGTTTTCCGTTGCCGACAGCCAGCACCGCCATCCCGCGTGTCGGGCTGACGTCCTGCCATTCTCATGGTGACGATGTCCGCTGGTCAAGTGGGAGCATGTGGCCACATCCTACAGAGTCCCCTGTGCCCCCACACACACCTTTTGCAATGGGCCACATTGAGATTAAACATTGGGGAAGCCCTAGGTTACACCTGTGAACACCTGTCCCCAAGGACATCATGAATGACTTAAAATTGTCACCCTATGTGGGCATGGAGAGTGGCACCGGGGTGGCAGGGGGGGCTTGCTCGTGGGGTGGAGTTTTAAATCTGCGGGAGGGCCGGCTGCGTCACTGTGAATATACTTCTCAGTACTGCTCCACTGGGCACTTCCGTCCAGCTGAAAAGCAACAAAGAATGAATAATACTTGAACGACACGAGGTAAGGCCAGGAGCTGCCATTTGGCAGGGCCCGTGATGAGTCCCTCATCACCTGAGCAAACAGCTCCTCACTGAGACCCCATGCAACCCCATGAGGTGGCCTCGCTGCCCACCGCCCACCTCTTTCTACCTCCATGGTCCCCGCAGATGCTCAGGGTGTAACCTGCTGGGCAGATGCTGGGCCAAGGGCCCAACTGGGGGACAGGATGCACCTCTGAGCTCCGAGGTTTCCAACAACAGCATCTGTGGTTGATGTTAACTGAGCCTTGAGCACTTGGCGGGCACCGGGTAAAACTCAGGAGGGGCGCTGGTGCCAACCACCAGCAGCGGATCAGGGAGACCTGGTTCCCACCTGGGGCAGGCCCCGCCACAGGGCTAAGTGGCCCTTCTTCCTCCCACTTCATGCCCCAGCAGGGTGGGACAAAGGCTGGCCAGAGCGCTCACTGGTGCCGGGAGGGTTGGCAGGGTGCAGGCCAGGTACTGTTCTCCACTTTCAAAGTCTTTCCTGAAACGGGGCAGAAAAGAAACCCTGTCCCGTGCTTACAAGGTCAGTAGCAGCTTCACCCCTGGCTGTGAGGCCCCGACGGAGGGGGCAGAACCCCATCTTGCACATGAGGCAGCTGAGGCTCAGGGACCCAGCAGGAACAGCAGCCCGAGTTTCCTGAGCACTTCCTGTGGGCCGCCTGCTGTTCCAGATGCTTCGAGCTGATTGACCATCCAACCACTCTTCTCCCCATTCCTTTCTGCGGACATGGAGACTCGAGAGGAAAGGATCCCTGGTGAAGGCCACTCGGCCAGGGCAGGAGTGTGCCCATCATGCGGGCCCCCACAACCCTCTCTGCCTCCGCAGCTGGAGGAGGAAGCGGAACTGGCCCCCCTGCAGGGCAGCCTGGGGCTGCCAGCTTGCCTTCTTACACTTCTCATCCTTCCCAGGGGACTGTAGGGACAGCCGCGTGAGAGCTGCTGCTGGCAGTGACCCTGAGCAGGGGACACAGGGCTCGAGCCTGCTGCTCCTTGTGGTGCCCAGTGCCTGTGTAGAGCTGGGCAGGCCACGTCCTGCTTGCTCCTAGGTCACACTTGAGATCCTTCACCAGGCCGCTCTGGGTCACCCACTGTTCCCTCCCACCCCCGCTCAGTTCTGCACGGGTTCCTCTGTCCTGTCTGGACCACCCCATCTCGCCCCTCTCCCATGCGGCCAAGACACTCCGGTTTGTCCTCCAGGTCTCCTTGAAAAGGCCACCAGGATCCTCAAAGACGCCATCCTGGAGCCTCTAGCCTGGATCAGCGCCTGTCAGGTGTTCTCCAGCAGCAGCCAGTCCCCAGTGCAGCCCTTTGCAGACATGGCTTCCCTGCATGCGCTCTTGGGCATTTCATCCGCCTTTGCCTCGAGACCGTGAGCTCTGAGCCGCTCATCTCCAACACCCAAGAAAGGTGCACAGGAGTGACGCACGCCTGTGATCCCAGCCACTAGAGAGGATGAGGCAGGAGGATCACAACAACTTCAAGGCCAGCCTCAGCAACTCTGCCAAGTCCTGTCTCAAAACAATAAAAAGTGCTGGGGATATTGCTATAGCTCAGCGGCGGAGCACCTGCCCAGTGTGCCTGTAAGCCCCTAGTGTGTGGTGTTTTGTTAAAGCTGCCTCCATGGCAGACAACTGCATGTATCTGTAATATACCAAAAAAAAAAAACCAGAATTGTACTTTTTTTTTTAAGAGAGAGAGGGACAGTGAGAGAGAGAGAGAGAGAGAAAGGGAAAATCAACATTATTTAGCTTTTCATGAGGCCTTTGTTGCTCTAACACTTTGTTGCATACATGGTGCTGGGGTTCAAACTCGCATTCTCGCACATGCCAGGCAAGCACTGTAACCACTGAGCCACCGCTCCAGCCCCCAGAATTGTACTACAAATGAATGAGTTGGGTCTGATATGAACTGTATCCCAAAAGAGCTATGAAGAAAACATCTTTAATACATTCTTCTGACTACCAGATGGGCACTCAGTGTGTGTTTGTTGAGGAAGCTAAGAATCCTAAATAACCAAGCCGGGCCCTGGTCACCTGGATGTGGCAGGTGAGCTCAGCCATATTTAAAGAGTGGAATCTCTGGTGTCCCAGATAAGCCTGGGTTTCCATGATGAGCAGTCCAGGGTGGGGTGGGATCCCCATGCCCCTGTGTCTGACACTATGCTACATCTGTGCACGTCCTGGCTGGGGAAGGGCAGGCCAGGGGTACCTGTCTCCAGCCTGGGGCTTAGGAAGCTCAGGCATGTGAGGGCAGGCAACTCGGGCGACCTCCCTTAGCAAGACAAGCGCCAGCCAAGAATAGCTCAGGGCTCCTGTGTCCCGCTCGCTGTAAACACCCGGCTGCGCCACCGTCCATCTGTCTGATGGCAAATGTCTGTGATAAAATATGATCCAGGCTCTGACCAGTGGGGGAGGAAAGCCAGGCCCTGCATCCCAGCCACGCTGTCTGGGGCTACAAGTGTCCAGGACTCCGCCTGGACGGGAAATAGACTGGCCTTGGCCAGATCCGAGGTCACTCTTTGGGTTTGTCTTTTGGGACACAGGCACAGTGTCCCTTCGCTGAGATGCCTTTTCCTGCATTTCAAAATGTCCACTGCTGCCCGGCACAGAGACACACACCTGTAATCCCAGCTCCTCTCAGGAGGCTGAGGCAGGGGGCTTACAACTTCCAGGCCCACCTGGGCAGCTTGGTGAGACCCTGCTTCAAAACACAATATAAAAAGGGCTGGGGGTGTCGCTGAAGAGTAGAGCACTCCTGGGTTCAGTCCCCAGCAGAAAAAATACAGAAAAGCTTTCCGTTGCCAACAGGGCTGCTGAGGCCCCGTCCTCAGCACCACACGGGGCAGGGGTGGGGGTGCAGGGCTTCGGTGCCGCCCTGAGAAAGGGGACCGTGCCACACCACCAAAGACCTGTGGTGCAGCGGGAAGGGCAAAGAGCTGGTGGAAGGTCAGGGACTGGAGCAGCCCAGCTCTGCAGCCTCCAAGCTGAGCGACATTTAGTAGGCCCCTGAGTCCCTTCTGAGGGCCAGCGTACTCGTACGAGGAAAGGGAACAGCAGCTGAGATGTGGCAGATGGTGGCAGGGTAGGGCGCTGGCAGCAGCAGGGCACCCATGGTTGTTGGGTTGTGTGGTGACCCTGGTGGCCAAGTCTGGGACAGTATGCATGCCCAGTGGCCCTGGTGCTGCTGGAAGATTTGCTCCAATCAGAAGCACCAACCATCTAGGCAGCGGCTCCTGTGCAGGCACCCAGGCCTGAGCGAGGGTGGCGGAGAGACAAAGGCGGAGGCCACAGAACACCCTGGGCTGTTGGAGAGGTCCGAGGACCCGAGTGCAAGAGAGCCACGCAGCTCCCAGGAGCACCGCCTCCTCTGGGACCCAGTGGGGTTTCCACCGTGGCCCCACGACCCAGCCCAGGATGAAGCTTCGTCCCCTTTGAGGAACGGCCCTTGAAGTGTGTGGGGTCGCAGAGCAGCTGCTCCACACAGACGTCTCAGCCAGGTGGCCTTGTCCAGCCCAGACAGCTGGCTCCTTCCGGCCTGGGGGCGGGGACCTGATGTCTGTGCCTGTCAGCCCAGCCTGGGCTTCTAAATTTAACTGGCTATCAGCTTGAGCGGCTGGAACCTTCCACTGTACCACCAAATGCCACTTGGAACTGCTCTTCCCTAACCAGCCTTCCAGCACATTCTGCTCCCCAAAGGCGGGCTGCCACTCCGGTCCCCACGCAGTGGCGTGAAGATTCGCACTCCTGAGGGCCTCCAGCAACATCTTGATGAGTCCAGCCCCTTTCTCCTGCATAGGTCACACACACACATACACACACATGCAACACACCCACACTCATGCACACACACCCCAAAACGCCCACACTCATGCACACACTTGCACGCACACATAACTCGTACACACACCCATACTTATGCACACACACACTCATGCACACACACTCATACATACACACACTTGCACATACCCACTCACACACACTTGCACAAACACACACACACCCTGGTCTCTCCTGGGCAGCGCTCAGGGCCCAACTGCACAACCAAAAGCCAAGCCCGGGCAGTGACAGCCCCACCCAGAAGCCAACGTGGAGGGCTGCGGGCGGCGGTGAAGCCTGTTATGCAATTTCCTGCTTTGGTGTGGAGGCAGAGACTGGAGGCAGAGAGCTGTGCGGGGCCCAGAGAGCCAAGCCCAGGGCACCCAGTGGGTGAATGGGACTTCCTGTCCCCTCTGCTGCTTCAGGAGGCCACCGCCCCCTCGCTGAGCCAGGGCAGCCCCTCCTCACAGGGACCCAGCCAGGCTCACTGTGGGCTCAGAGAACCGGACGCACAAAGCAGAGACTTCCGGGAAGATGTGGGTGGGGACAACGGCATTTCCTGCCCCCGGACCCAGGATGGAAGGAGCCCTGGCACGGGGCCTTCTTAATAATAGTAACCAGCCGTTAGGGCACTCCAGTGAGTCACCACTCAGGCCAGCGTGCAGCAGAGAGAGCTGGCTCTGCTCTTCCCAGACGCGAGGCCCAAGGTAGCTTCAGTCCGTCATCTGCGAAGTGGGGATGACACCTCCTTCGTGGGAGGGGTCGAGTGAGTTCACTCCTGGAAGCAGACCAGAGCAGCATGCTCCCCGGCATCAGCCAGGAGGCAGCCACCCCGAGTCCCCTCTCCTACAAGCTCACAAGTGTCCCACCCAAGTCGCACACAGGAGAGCCGTGGCCCTCCTGCAGCGAGCCCAGACCACTGACACCTCGCCCCCCGCCGATGGAAGCACATTCCCTCTGGAAGGCAACCCACCTCCCTCCATGCTCGGCCCCACTCGGCCCTGACAGCTTGACAGGTGCACGGAGTGACCAGGCCCAGTCACCACAGATGCAAAACGAGAAGCTGTCCCTGGGTCCTAGCTTGACCTCCGAGTCTGCCACCCTCCACACAGGACACTGGCCACTCTTCCACCTGGGGTGCCTGCAGAAGGGAGCTCGCTGAGCCAGCTCAGGACACGGGCAAGTGTGCTGAGGGCCTGGGGAACCTCTCCACCTGCTCAGAATCCCAGCCTCCCCCGACCCCACTGTGACCCTGCGGCCACCACACCAAGCCGTCAGCCCCAAAATGAAGTACCACTCCAGAAACACCCAGATCCTAGCCAGGCCTACTTTTAAATTAATTTTATTTTTCTCTTTATTTTTGTGTTTTTTTTCATTTTAAAATAAAAAAAAAAAAGGCTCATTTTACATCGTCTTTGAGTCCTGCGCCTCCTGCGAGGGCCCAGGTACGTTTTCACAGTACGCTCCACCACCGGAGATGGCTCTTATTGCTAGAAGGAGTGAGTGTCCAGGAGCAGGGGACATCAGAGGAACTGGGACCCCGGGGCGGAAGCCTGGGGCTTGGCCCGAACCTGCATCCTCTCAAGGTCTTGCCAGCCCCAACTTCAGGCAGGCAGGAGGAGGAGAGGTTTGAGATGACATCGGGCCAGGACCCAGGTGGGCTGGGGCGGGCATGCAGGGGGAGGGGAGGCCCCTGCCTTGAGTGCTATTCACAGGCAAGGAACTCAGGCTCAGGAGCCCCGTGCTCCGGGGCAGCGTCGGACCCCACTGCCCCACCTCTGAGGACCCCCTCTTGGTGACAATGCAGCCCAGCTGAGAACCCTGCTCCCCAACCCCTCGCCAGGGCCCGTCTCCTCTTTAGTGCAAGAAAGACCTGAGTGTAGAGAGGGACCTATCCCAAGGGACCCCTCTGTTCCCCGACTCAAGGCCGCTGCCTCTCTGGTGGCAGGGCCTCTGTGCACACAAAGGATACCTATGGTTCCAGGTAGGTCCCAGCCCTGGCGAGGGGCTCTCTAAGCACCACGCTGGCAGTGGCTCCAGCCCAGTGCCTTCCAGTGGGCTCAAGCTGGGCTCGGGAACCGACAGGATGTGGGTGCCCCTTGGCAAGCAGGTCACACGGACATGCCCGCGCCCTCCTGCATCATCGCTGAGACTCCTCCCGCGGGTCTTCTGCAGCAGAAGTGGGCTATCTTGCTCGTGTGGCGGTCCCTGTGCTTGGTTGCTATGGGTGTGAATGTGGGGCCCAGAGATGCCCTGGGGGTTTGGCAAGCTGGGAGGAGTGAGGTGCAGGCAGGGGCCCCTGAGAGCGTCCGGGGCTGTGGACATTGCCAGGGAACCTTGGAGCTGCTCAGGACCAAGACCTGCGTTCCAGAGAGTGGACCCCTAGACTGGCCACCTGGTGGCTGTCCTCAAGCCACCACTATGCCAGCCCAGCCCCCGGCTTGATGAACACTCCCAGCCCTGGGTCTGGGTTTCCTTCTCTGAGGACAGGAGAAGGCACTACTGCCCCCAGACGTCCCGGATCCAGGAGGGCTTATGGCTCAGGTGTCCGCACAGCCTCCCCCTCGCCGCCCCTGGGGCTCAAAGCCTGTCTGCAGCCCTTCCCCAGAGCACCTGGGAGCGGCGTCCCCTGAGAAGCAGCCGGAAGCCAGCGCGGCTCCTTTGCAGTACCAAGGCCAAGGGTGCTGGCGCCCACTGGATTCAAGTCTTGGGATGCAGAGACAGAAGGGAAAGGCGTGCCTTTCTGACCTTTGAGACCTAAATTGGGACTGTCATGGTGCTGGGACTGGTGTGGACGGGAAAGGGAAAGCTGCACTCTCGTGGTACGGGGGACGCGGGGCTGGGTCCTGGGTGGGAGGGGTGAAAATTCCCGAGGCCCGACCCACTGCTCACGGGGCCACCTCCTCCTCCCAGAGCCACCCCAGGCAATTAAGGCTGCAAAAACAGAGAAGCCACTGCAGATGTCCCCAGCTCACAGCCCCTCTTGGCAGAGGCAAGCAAGGGGGTCTCCCGGGATGGAGAGGGGCTCTTGGGCACAATGGGTGGACTTGTTTCTGCCAAAACAAGAAAAACAAACAGCCGGTTCCACCCGTGTCCCACTTGGGAGACAGCTGGGCAGGGGGCTTGGTGGATCTCTCCTGGACCAGCGCCCACCCTCACCTCTGGCAGATGTGAAGTCCAGGAGGAAAGAGATCCTGCGTTCTTTTTCTGTTTCCTTTTTTTTTTCTTTTAAATTCGGCTTAAGGCAAAAGTTTGGCAAAGCGAGTCTACATAAGGCCGCGTGGCAGAGGACGAGGGCAGGAGGGGAGCAGCCCCTCCAACACGCCGAGGCCTGGGCTTCCCCGACAGACAGCGCCTCCTCCTCCTCCCGCCCCTGAACCCCATAAAGAGGAGTTAAAAAACAAAAAAGAAAAAGGAAAAGCAGTGTTTCAGGGACCGGCTGAAAGTGAACGACAGATCGAGAGGCAAGGACAACAGAGGTGACCCTAAAGGGTGCCCTTGGGGTCTGTCCGTCCTGCCGGGTCTCCCCCCTCCCCGCAAGGAAGCAGGTGGCGAGAGCCCCGGAGGCCACGGGGCGTTAGCACAGTGAGATCCGCCTGCCGGAGAAGGTAGGGTGGTTGTATTTGCTGAACGACCAAGAGTGCGTGTGGGTTTTGTTCTGAGCGGTGTTATTGTCTGTGGTCTGATCTGGCAGGTCGTCCTGGGTGTTACCGGTGCTTGGGTGGGATCACCACCAGTGGCTGCCCATACTTGGGCCGCCACATGAGGACCTGAGCGTCGTTGGCGTTGGGTTTGACCAGGGCGCTGGGCGGGATGGGCTCGTTCTTGCTCAGGATTTTGGGCTGGTCCTGGGCGATGGGCTCCCGCAGCCGGGCGCGCTGGCCCAGGGGCCGGTTGGGGTTGACCTCGATGCTCAGCTGCATGCGCCAGTGCAGCGTCTGCAGGATAATCATGTCGTTGGTCGAGGTGTTGGTGGCCACCAGCCAGGTGGTGAAGCTCTGGTCCCGGTAGATGTTGGTCAGTTTGGCCACGTTGCTCTCGCTGACCGGCACAGCCCACGTGACGCTGGGGTAGAAGTTGTCATTCATGCTGATGATGAACTTGGAGTCTCTCTTGGTGGGGCCCACGATGGTGCAGGTCTCCGTGGTGTTGCCGTACCAGGGGTAGTTCACCCCGTCCGAGTCACTGATGGCCTCGATCTTGCCCTCCTGAAGGTCGGGGAGCTCCCAGCTGGACCTGGGGACAAGGAAGGCCAGTCAGACGCTTGTCCACACGGTGGACCAGGGCCTATCAAGGGCCCTGTGGACAGGATGGGCACAGCATACCCACAGCCCCTTTGTCCACAGGGCTTATGGTCTAGGTGGGGGTCAGCAGTGCACAGACATCCAAAGCCAGGTGGGTGCAAGCCTCAGGCCCAGCCCGCCTCCATGCCATGTCCTGGGCTCCAGTGCCATCTGAGTCAGACTCTCCAGGGACCAACCTCCCTCCTCAGGCCCACAAACATCGTAGACCAGGACTAGATCCAGCTGGGATTTAGAGAAGCTTTGGTCGCCTCCTCCTTGCCTGGGAACCTGCGGGTAGTTGGCAGTAATGACCATTACTACACACTCCAAGCTGTGGCTGCACAGCGGGGTCTCCCCAGACACCAGGGGTACAGCCCTGTGACCTCAGTCAGGGTGGAGGCTGGGGAGCTGGGGGCCTTCAGGGACACTGCAGGTCAGGGCCAGAATGCAGGTCAGTAGCCCCTCCTGCCTGCACCTATGCCCAGCCCCAGAAGGCAGGAGCATCCTCCTCCACTGTAGGGGCCAACAGGAGGTTCCAGCCAACCTAGGAATGATTCCTGAGCCCTCCACTGGCCAGTGTCTGCCCTCTGTGGGCTTCCGTGTCCTCCCCCAAGAAAGGGTGAATCCAGCCTCTCCAGGCCAGCCCGCACCCCTGGAGCCCCTCAGCTCCACCCCTCTCCCACACACGGGGAACTGGCCTCACTGGCCACCACCCAGGCCAGAGTCAGCACCAGGGAAGGTCCTGAGGCCTGTGATGCTCCTCCTCCCCCACGAGCCACCCCTTTCCCCCCACTCCAGCCTGCCTAGAAGAGGCAGCAGAGACGCAGCCACCACCGGCTGCCCACCTTTGTCCCTCAGCATCACCCAACTCCCCAACAGAAAGCCCTGCAGGGACACAGGCAGGCAGTCTTCCCCAGGCAACCTGGCCAAGTAATGCAGCCTGGGCCGCGGGGGGCCTGCTCAATCCACCCCATTCCTATCCAGCCCTGGTAATTCTCATGCTTAGACCTGGGTCCCCTGTTCCCGCACACCTGTGCCAGGTGCTCTCCAGGAACAGACTCCTGTTCAGAACTCCCAAAAGCCTGCCCAAGCGTCCCCTGGTAGAGGGACGGAGGAGGAAAACGTGGGCTATCTACACAGGACGCACTGGGCCCTGGGGACAGGAGCTCTCCTGCAGCTCGGATGAACCCTGTGGGTGCCCTGCAGCACCAGGAGCCCTTCACAAGAGACTGCTGCGCGCTTCCACACCACGGGGAAAGCGGAGCAGGCACGGCGAGGGCCTGGGCTGGGCGAACAGGGCTGGTGTTTGACAGGGCCAATTTCCTGAGGTTGGTAAGGATGGAAAGTCCTGGAGATGATGTTGGTGTCAGCTGCCCAGCAACGCGTGCCCCACCCACTGACCAAACCGCCCCCTGCTGCAGACCCCACGGCATTGAGTTCTAGTCATCGCCACAGCCGGGTGGCGTAGAAGGGGCCTGATTTGCTAATTTTCCTGTTCGTTTGATCGAGTAGCTCACCTGGCAAGCCCGCTACTGCCCACCTCCGTGCACACCGGATCTGATGGACCTGGGGCTGCTCAGGTCACCCGGCAGTCCCTCAGGACTGGGTCTGCGGCCGTGAGCGGGTGACCACAGGCCTGAGCCTGCTCACTCCCTTCCCTGGTCCAGAGGCCAGGAGCAGGCAGGGCCCTGCTTCAGAAGGCGCCTGCTGCTATCCTGTCCCAGCACCCCTTCCATTTGCTTGGAAAGGAGGCTTTAGCTTAGTTCTCCAATTCTGCTGGGCAGGGTAGAAGCCAGGACCTTCTGCATCCAGGTGAGTGCTCGCCACAGCAGCCCCTCTGGTCTGGACAAGCGCTCATTCAAAGACAGAAAGCACAAGGCACTTAGCTGCGGCCTTGCCTTCTCACTTCCAAAGCACCAGTGGCCTTGTTTGGGCACTGGGGCTTGGCACCAGCAATGGGCACTCTGTCAGGCCCCAGCCCCAGAAAGCCCAAGGCCTGGCTCGGCCACAGGCAGGTGACGATCCTCACGAGCTGGCAGGCAGCATTCTCTCACACAGCTCGTTACTCAGATCCAGGGCCTGTGCCTGGGGAAAGAGGGGGTGTGTGGTCCAAGGTGCAGTGCCAGGGTCCAGGAGCAACGGGAATCCAACGCAGCCCCGCCACCAGCTCTGTGACCACATCGCAGACACCTCTCCCTGCCGACAGTAGCCTGTGTCTAAACCTTCACCTGCCAAGTTCTCGTGATACTTTTTGTTTTTTTTGTTACTGGGACTGAACCCAGGGGTGCTTAACCACTAAGCCACATCCCCAGCCCTTTTTATCTTGAGACAGGTTCTTGCTGAGTTGCTGAGGCTGCTTTGAACTTGCTATCCTCCTGCCTCAGCCTCCCAAGCTGTGGGGATTACAGGCGTGCACCCCTGTGCCAGGCTGCTTCTTGTGACACTTAAATGTGTAACTATATGCCACCTGCTACACAGTCAGGGGCCTCAGATGGAAACTTCCAGAGACTGTTGGAGGGAGGCGACAACAGCTGGGGCTGGGGCTCTAGGACCACCAGCTCTGCTACCCTGAGCCCCTTTCTGACCTCATTTATATTTTCGGATTATACACGCTCTTCAAGTGATGAGTTCCACTTGGCACCGCCCCCTCTGTAGGACGACTGGTGTCCGTGGGGAATGACCCTGGTTGGCAAGGCAGACCCTGGGTTCTCTGCCCCACAGAGGGGGTGGCGAACTTGACACACCCTGAGCACCCTGTGCACCCTGAGCCTTCTTCACACACGCATGCTGGGACAACAGGAGCTCCCCTTACGACGCCCGTGTGCAGCTGCCACCCAGAGCTCAGAGCCCTCCCAGGCACTTGCACTCCACCAATACGGCTGCCGACGGCTGCCCCCGGGATTTGTGAATTAAGTGCCACCATGCCTGGTCCTGACCCCTCGCAGCCACTTTCCTTCCAGGCATGGAAGCCACCCTGCTTCTGAGGCCACAGACAGAGGCAGGCTGGACCACTGTGGCACTCCTGTCCCTGCTCTGGGTGTGGGGGCAGACCTCAGGAAGCTCTCGAGAGGCCCTCGAGTCGCGTATGAAATGGCCTCTGGACGCCACACTGCTTCTGTGGTCCCCAAGTTCAGGCCCGCAACACATGGGCATGAGCACCTACCATCCATGTGGATGTGACTCTGTGGACGGGAAGCAAGATGGGCTGCCTGGTCAGCCACAAAGGACGGTCTGTACTGGGGCCCTGACTACACGGCCCCCTTCCCCTTTGCCTTCAGGGACCCCTTCCTCTATCCTGGCCTCCAGCCTCCAGAAGCCCCTGGGGTCTTTAAAAAGCACAGATCTGATCCCACGGCTCCAACCCTGCTAAACCTGCCATGACGCCCATGGCCCTAAAGCCCGAATGTGGTGGACCCCAGAGCCGGCACCCACAGGCTCTTCCCAGCCCAGGATCCAAAGCCAGCCCTGGGTCTCAGGTTTCTCCAGCTCAAACCCTGGACCACGAGCAGTGTCCTCCTTCACCTCCTGTCCTAGTTAGGAGGCACTCGCTACACAGCACTGGGGCCAGCGTCCCAGGGACGCCAGTCTTGACCCTTCACATGGGCCAGGTGGCCTCTGTCAGTGCTCAACGCCATTGGATCCTCGTCCTGCTGCTTCCTGGCACACACACGAGGGTGATTAGATAATTATGCCTCATGTGTGGGCAATCTCGTCCCCAGATGGACCACAAGGGCAGAGAGGGCAGGACTGTGCTGTGGCCCGACTGCTGACTGCCAGCCAGTCCCCCTCCGGCCTCGAGCCCCACAGGGTCACAACGAGGCGTGGTAGCACCCAGTGCTGCCAGCACCTCTGCTCACCTGAGGAGCCCACCTGCACCTTGGCTGCCACCACCACAATGCTGGCAGCAGCAGGGACAGTGCACATAGATGTGCCAGGTATCCCACATTCCTGGAGGGAAAGCATCATGGGGCATGGTTATACAAGAGACTTGAGGAAGTCAGAGCCAAGTCCAAGGCCACACCACTGGGAAGCAACCAGGCCAGAGCTCATAGCAGGAGCCACGCACGCACACACACACACACACACACACACACACATACACACAGAAGCCAGCACTGACCCACCCGGACTCTAATGGAAACACACACACAGGTATACACACACACACACACATACACACATACACATACGCACGCGCACGCACACACAGGAACCAGCACTGACCTACCTGGACTCTAATGGAAACACACACACACAGGTACATGCACGTGCACACACAAACACACACACAGGTACACACGCACACACACACACAGGAGCCAGCACTGACCCACCCAGACTCTAATGGAAACACACACAGGTATGCACACACACACACACACACAGGTACACATGCAAGTGCACACACACACAGGAGCCAACGCTGACCCACCTGGACCCTAACGGAAACACACACACACAGGTATACACGCACACAGACACACACACACACACACACACACACACACACAGAGGCATCAGTGCTGACCCACCCGGACTCTAATGGAAACACACACCCACAGGTACACACACAGGGGCTCTGAGCAGCACACCTGCCCGTGAGTCTGAGTGAGGAGCTAAGGCCTTCCCAGGAGGCTTCCCAGTGGCAGAGGGTCGGTGACCTGTAGGGTGACTCCAGCTCAGGGTCTCAGGCAGAGCCACCCACCAGGACCAGCGCAGCCCCTGCCAGGCTTTGAGCGCAGTGTGACTTTGCACCTCTGTGGCCTCAACCTGGCCTAAAGGTGCAGCTCTTTCCGGAGAGAGGCACACATGAGGATTCAGGCTCCTCTCACCCTGTGCACCAACAGGAAATGGGTGACGACCCACACGAGCTTCCGCTCCAGCTCGCACAGGGCCTATCCAAGCCTAGAGGCCCCTGCCTGGCCCCGCATTGTCCCAGGGTCCCCAGTCCTGCCTCAGTTCACCAGGCACTGGGACTGTCCTTCCCCATCTTGGTCTTGTCCACACGGCTCCTGTGCTCTTATTCATTTAACTTTTCCCCTTCAAATTAAACGCTTCTTACAAAGCGCAACTAAATTTAGTCTCTCTTAAGAAACACCTCTAAATGATAGGCTGGATATACAGAGGCACAGAACCAGATCTGCTTTCCAATATGTACTAAAAGTGTTGCTTTAAAGTAAAGTTGAGCCTCAGCCCTAACCTCACCGAGCATCCTTTCACCTCCCACAGTGCACACGTGTGGCCCTTTAACACTCAAGGGAAGGGCCTGAGCCGCAGGGTCTGCCAAGGCACACAGCTCTCCTGCCCAACCCCGGTTCCAGCCGTGCCCATGGGGCAGATGGGAATTTAGGGATTACCTCACCTGGCCCCCAACTCTGCAGATTGCATAATTTTGCAAAATTTTGCAAAAAAAAAAATTTTTTTTTTGGAAAGTACTCATTCTGGAAGTTTCACAACTTTACAGAAACTGAGGCCAAAGAGCTCCCTTCCACCTTCCACCCTGGACTAGGAACCTGGTGTCCCACCTGCAGCAGCCCCCCTTCCTCCCAGGCCCCCAGGCCCTGCTCACAGCCGGAGGAGGGCGCTAGAGGCTCCTCTCCCCCAGGCTTGGGCAGCCCCCAACAACACACCCCACTCCTTTGGGGGCAGCCTCCCTCCTCCCTCCCACCCCATCCCTCCTAACAACCCAGGCCATAGCCCAGGGCCCAACCAGAGGAGGAAGACCGGCTAATTTTAGCTTTGAGTTATAAAATATGTACTTTTTGTTTAAAAAGAGAAAAGAAAAAAGCAAGCCATAAAGAAATGCATAAACAAAGTGAAAACCCAACGCCACCTCCTCGGTGCCCCATTCCCCGCCAAGGCCCCCCCCAGCATCCGTGGGCTCTCCGCAAGTTCCCACGTCCTGTGTTTTCTTTATAACAAAAATCAGTTCCTGCCCTACACATAGCCTTGTGACTTTCTGCTAAACACAGCAACATAAACTCATGCTCCGCCTGTAGGAACGCCCGTGTGTCCACCTGGCCGCCTGGGTAGTGGCCGCCTCATACTCTGCACGCTAGGCAAACCGTCACCTCCCTCCCGAAGGCCACGCAGTGCCGGAGACTGCGTCCTAGCACGCCCAGCTCTCCGCTCTGGCCCCCGCACCCGTGCCCGCTGGCTCACTTGCTTATGTTCCTGCCTCGGTACGCCAGGCCCCGCTGGGGCTCAAGGGGTCTGCGAGCCACCGTCTAGAGGCAGGGCACCTGAGAGGAGGGCGTGCAGATCTGGACAGCCAACTCGCCTGCAGCAACTGCTTGGACGCTACTCCCACCCACCAGGGCACCCTGAGCGGCTCATTTGTGCCCAGCCCCGACCTGCAGAAAGCCTGAGTGTTCTGTTTGTCATCTCCCTGGGGGCTGTGGCTGTCTTGCACATCTCCCGGGGCTGCTAGCTTTGGTTTCCAGCGCTCCGAAGGTGGACAAGGGCTGGAGCCATCGCATGGCCAGGCCGGGTCCAGGGGGAGTTCTCTCTGAGCCTGGCCATCCCCCACCACTTCCTCCCACCCGAGGCCTCAACACAAGGACTTCCCTCTCCCACCCACCACCCACCCCGCCCTTGCCTCCGCTGGGGCCCAGCAGATGGGGGAGGCCACCTTCCGGTCACAGAGAGGAAGCCTCGTCCCCAATTGTTCTGTTCAGAGCCCGAAGCTCAGGCCGTGGCTTCAGGAAGAGGCCACGTGGTCAGTAGGGACATTCCTCCAGGGCCCGTCCCCAGATCTGCTGGCACTGAAGCCTCCTCTGGCAGGCGGCTACAGGTCTCAGGGGCCCTGTCCTCATCCTAAAGCGAGGACCTTGGGGTCCCAGGGAGCACTTCCTAAGGGGTGCCCATGGCAGCTGTGCTCACCCCGCTCAGCATCCTCCTCCCTGCCCGCCCTTTCCCACCAGCCTCTCCTAACCCTGTGACAGCAGACACCAGCACACGCGTGGGCCAGAAAGACCCATGGGGGCTCAAGGCCACGGCTCCCCTGCTACCAAAGAGCATAGGAACCCAGAGGAGGGAAGCGTGGCAGCCTCCTTTATGCCTGCTCTCTGCCAGGTGGTGCAGAATAACGATCAATTACTCGTAATTATGATTCATAATCACGCACTGCTCGCCACCGTGAACGGCTACGCGGCCAGGCACCATCAGGGAGCACTGCTCCCTGCAAGGGAAGGGCTAGCATTCCCATTTCACAGACGGGAACTGTGAGGCTCTGAATGGCTGAGAGACTGACCTAGGGGTGTGGGCACAGGGCACGGTCAACCCAGAGGGACCCTCCCTATCCCAACTGCTCGCCTCCCCACGGTAGAATCCTGAGCCATACGGCTCCTAGCCTTGGCCTTGGATGTGGGCCAGGCTCCCTGGGGCCTCCAGAGAAGGGCGAGCTAGGGACAAGGAAAGTGTCTCCCACACAGGCGAGAAACTGTGACTTGTCAGAAGGCTCTACGCCAGCTGACAGGTGGCAGTTGAGGAACTGCGGAGGACGGCTGTGGAGGCAGGTGTCTCCAACAGTATGGAGGGGGCTGGCTTTTACAGCAATGTGGGTTGGACCCAGAACCATATAGAATGCGCAGGGGCTGGCTCGGAGAAGCGCCCTTTTCCAGCTCTCTGTGAGGGGGGCTTTGCTGAGGTGGTAGTTTTTTTGTGTTTTATTATTCCATTTCAAATACTTCAAACCCAGAATCTCATTCTAAAAAGTTCACCTCCTGGCTTAGGGATTAATTTCTAGCAGGGATAACATCTAGAGCATTATGGGTTTTGGTTAAGTATCTGGAATTAATATTTTGAGTACGAACCCATTTGTGATCTAGGCTTGGCCACCTGGCAGGCAGTCCCCTGCCTTGTCACTGAAGCCCAGGGCCTGGGTTTCACTTTAACCATTTGAACGGTCTGGGTTCAGTCCATCGGTTCTCAACCAGGGTGATTAGGCACCACTCCCAGGAGTCACTAGGCCATGTTCGGGACATGTGTGGTTGTCACAGTGGGTAGGGGTAGGGGCAGGTTAGGTGCTCGGTGTCTTCCCAGGCCCAGGCCAGTCCCCAGCAGGAAGAAGCCTCCACCCTGGCCCAGGCCAGCAGCAGGGCCTTCCTGGGAGGGCAGCAGTGTTTGGTTCACCTCTCTGACTTAACCCTCCACTCTCTCCTGCTACACACGGGGCTTAAAAACTCAAAAACAGTAGTTATCACAGGAAGTCTCGGGTGGGGAAGATGGGAAGGCTCTTTAAAACCACATGTAAATGCTTCTATTTACATCTAGGAAGGAGCCTGGCTGCATCCGGGCTTCCAACTTCCAAAAGAGGCCCTCATCTCCACAGGGTGGTGGTGAACATGGAGCACAGCAGGGACCCCAGGGCCTCCTTCCACTCTGGTGACAAGTGATAAAGAATTGGGCAGCTGCCCTGTCCTCTCACCGAATCCTCACAGCAGCCTCTGGGGAGCTTTCTCCTTATCCCCACATATAGAGAATAGAAAGGGCCTCCACGGCTGCCTGGCCAAGCCACTGCCACCAGGGGATCATTCTGGCCAAATGCCCGGTACTGCCCCTCACAGGCAGCCTCATACTCTGCCCTTTCCCAGGGCTGGTCCTACACTACCTGGGCTTTCAGACCCAGGGCACTTAGGGAGCATACAGGGAGACGGGCACCCTAGAGGGGTAGGGGGCCCAGGAACCATCCAGGGAAAAAGGAGAGCGAGGAAAGGCCTTTAGCCACTCAAACCGTCCTTGACCTGGGCTATTTTTAAATTTTTTAAAGTTAGGGTGTGGTCCCTGAGTAAAAGAGGAAGACCTGGGCTGGAGAGAAAATTCATTACCGGGAGGAGTTGATATCTGACCTAACTCTAGTTTCAGCCAAGATGCTCAGCACTGTCCAACAGAATCACAACCATAGCAGCGTCAAGGGACAGCCACCTGCACTAAGCACTCACTCTGAGCTTGACCTAGTGCAGACTGCTTGACAAAGGTTGTCTGAGTAGTTCTCCAAATAAGTGTGGAAAGGGCCTGTGTGCAGCCCCAGTTTCCAGATGAGCAAACCAACACTCTACGGAACTTGCCCAGGGTCACAACCCAGAGTCTGGCCTCCTGCCCTGGGCTGCTTGACCACAGAGTCTGAGTTGCACGAGGCTCCTTGAACCAGGAACCAAGGACTGGCACAGTAATGGTGAGGTCACCTGGCTCCCAGACTCTCAGGCTGGCTGTGCAGAAATCAGGCAAGAAATTAAGCTTAGCCAGAAAACCCAGAAGGAAACCTCTGACAGTGGCCAACTGTCCCGGATGCCCTGCAAAGCCAGGGCTGAAGGCTTCTTAGGAAAGGTCCTCTCCAAAGAGCCAAGAGTCACGTTTCCCTTCCTGGAATGGCAGCCAGCCCCCAGCCCAAACAGCATTCTTTAATGGCCTCTTGTGAACAGAAGGACTTGGGTGCAGAGAGCAGGTTGCTGGAGGGCAGCCCGCACGTGTCTCCATGCACCCTGCATGCCTGGGGGTCTGTGAGGGGATCATAGTGACATCTTGGTTTTAAGTTTACCGTGATCCTTCTGCTTCCCTTGAAACCTAGAGTCGCTAGGTGAACAGTGCATACCTCCCACTTACAGGTGGCTGAGGACATTCTTCAATCCTGAAGAAACTCTCCTCTTCCTCACCTGCAACTCTGGGAAGTGATGCTCCCTGAGAGAGGGCTATGGGACTGTGTCCAGGGCCAGTCGCTGGGATCAAATCGGGGTGCTGCCCCCAGGGGCTCACCTAGGTCCTCATGCTCAGACACAACTGTTTTCACTGCCTCATTCCAAGGTAACCAAGCCAAGTCACTTCACACTTTCCACATCAGGGAAGGCCATCTCTGGGGTCAAAGAACATGCCAGAACAAGACCTAGGGCCCCACAAGCATTTCAGAGACCGGGCCTCAGGGAAGAGGCTGTTCCTAGGTACTTCCCTACTGGAGGGACACGGACACTCACTCTGATGCCTGCTTAAAGTAGCCTTCTGCCTGGAACACAGAAACCTCTACTCTCACTGCAAGGCAAACCAGATTTCTAAAAAGCAGCCCTCTGCAAAGCATTCCCAAGCCCCAGGGCATCTGAGCCCAAGTTCAGACCCAGCCACCAGGCCCCACGCAAAAATCTGGAGTTCTCGGAGTTCTCAAGGGGCCACAGTGGTGGCCTCTCCGGTGACCCTTGATAGCCCTGACACTCTTCAGGCATTGGAACACTTGCTTGCTAAAACAGGCACTGGGAAGCATGTTTTCTTGGCATCTTGCAGGGAAGGACAGGAACTCAGGGTGGCCAGGGACAATGGCACAGTAGGTCCTAGAGCCCCGACCCAACCTGGATCAACAAGTAAACCCTCCAGGGAGTCACCTGGCCCAAGAGGGTGCAGAGGCCACTTCCACACCTGCCTAAAGCTTCCCTCTGGCCAGGGGAGGCCCCTCTCCCAGGGCTGCTAAAACCCACCCCGCCTATCCCCAGGCCTCCAAGCTGTGCCTGCCAGGGTCCCCAAGGTTGGGCAGTACTCACATGCCCTGCTCCCCATACTGGTTGTAGAACTCCATGTGGCTGCAAGCCTGAATCCAGCCAACGATCCAGGTCTCCTTCTTGGGGATGGGCGGCATGACCACCTGGGCCGAGGCCCGGAAGTGGGGCGTCCGGTAGCGGAGCACCACGCTGGAGGACTCATCGATGCTGGTGGGGATGGGGTCGATAGAGGCTTTCACGTCAATCACGGTGATTCCTTCCCGGAAGACTCTGGCTTTGCCTCCGATGCTCTGAATACAGCCCATGGCACACAGGACCGCTCTAATCTCCAGGGAAGGCCAGCAGTCCCAGAGGAAACCGGGCATTGAAAGGACGGAGGCTGCGGGACCCAGTGCAGAGGGGTGCGATCCCAATCTCAAACCTCAAGACTGATATCCATAGGATAGAAAACTCACTGGGTCCGGGGGGTTTGCATACCACTGCCTCGGACCTGTTTATAAATAAGGATTTTGCTGCATCTCAAGAGCCCTGAGCTCTCTCTTCTTCTCCTAGCAGTGGACAAAAATCACCGATATTCTTTGGGTTAAAAAAAGGAAAAGTTTGGAGTTTAGTGGATAGGCATGTTGTTCTGACTTCCAGCCCTTCCGGGCGTCACACGCGGGGACGGCAGCTCCGAGAGTCTCCCTGAAGTCTTCGGAGGAAGCAGGCGAGCGCTGGCAGACACATAAATAAGGAAGGCTCGGTCCCCGCGCGGTCGCGCCACCCTCGCTGCAGAAGACCGACTTCCTGCCCTTCTGCCTTCCGCACGCGCTCCCCGGGCACACGCGCCCGCCCGGCGGGGCCCAGTCAATCGAAGAGCGGCTTCCGCTCACTCGGCCGAGGTCCCGGCGCCCCGGGGCCGGGCGCCCACCCGCGGCTCCCAGGGGGCGCGCTCCGGGCTCTGCGCTCGCCGGGTCCCCGTCGGCGCCCGCTCGCGGGCGCGCCGCGTGCCCCTCGCCGCGGTCGCTGTCGCCGCCGGCCGCCGTGCGGGGTCCCGGCAATGAGCTCCGGCCGCCGCCGCCTGGTTCGTCGCGGCCGCCGAGGACCTGCGGGGAGGTGGAAGGGACAGGGCGTCAAAGTTGAGCCGAACTTTGCTGCGGGGGGCGCGCGGGGGCGGCGACGCGTGTGCGCGGGGAGAGGGCTGCGGAGCTGACGGAGCGGCTCTGGGCGGTCTCCCCGGAGGCGGCGGCCTCCCCGCCCGCCCGTCAGTGGCGGCCCCACGACCGCGCGCACCAGCGAATAATCGCCCGCCGTGACATCTCCGCTGACACCTTCCCGACCCAGGGGCGAGGTAGGGGGCGATCTGCTGCCGCTAGAGTGGGCCCCCAGCACTTGCCCTTTCTCCGCCCGGGCCCCTCGGTCCCTTGGGGGCGCAGTCCTGGTCCCCGAGGCCGTTCCGATCGAGCGCGCGCTCCTTCGGGGGCCCGGGTCACTCGACCCCAGGCGGGCGCAGCGCCCCCGCACCGCCGCCTCGGGCACCTCTATCCCCTGTCCCCTGCCGCCAGCGGCCCGGGAGCCCAGCGCGTCGGGCGCGCTCGCCACTGCCGGGGAACTTTGGCGCGCACGCCCCCACCCGGGCAGCGCCGCCGACTCACCTGCCCCTGGGGCCGCTCCGCGTGCCCGGGCCGCCGCCCTCCAGGCACCCCTGACCCCGCCGCCGGCACGTTCTCTGGGGGGCGCCCCCGCCCTCTCCCCCGGGCAGTGTCCCTGGGTTCTCTACTGGGGTCTGAGCCGGCGTGGGCGACCCAGCCCCCCGCCCCTCCTGACTCGGGGCTGCTGGGGGTGGCCGGGGGCGGAGGGCTGAGGCTCGGGGCTTTCTCGCCCCCTCCCCGCGCGCCGCCCTTATTTTATGATCATTGTGAGCGTGCAGTCGCCGCTCAGCCCCGCTACCGCGCCGCAGCCGCCTGGCGCGCCCCGCGCTGGCTCGCTCTGCTGCAGCATCGGAAAGGCAACCAGGTCAAACTTTGCAGAAACTCGGCCCCTGCGCCGGCCTGGCCCCCGCGTCCGCCCGCTACCGCCGGCCGGAGCGCAACTGGAGCACACAGGGACCGCCGCTCGTTCGCCCGCCCCGCGGGGATGCAGGTCCGCTGGCGGCCGCGGCGGGCGGGCGGGCGCCGCCTCCTCCTCCCCGCCCGCCCGGCTCTCCACCCGCGCTCCCGCACACAGCGCGCCCTCCTCCTGGTAATCCCTCTCTCCCTGTCTTCCCCCCTTCTCCCTCTGCAGCTGCTGGGGGAGCTGAGCCTCTCCTCGCGAAAACGACATTTCCTTTTTAGCTAGCCCCAGGAATTCTGGGTAGTGTAGTTCCACGTCTGTCTTGGGTCCAGGGGGGCTGCTCCCCATGCCCTTTGACCTCTACAGCCCCGAGGCTTCCTTGGGCACTGGGCGCTTGGAGAAGGGCTGAACAATCTTGGGGATCCAGGCTGCAGGGGATTAGTGGCAGGGCGGAGACCGCAGGGGAGGGGCTCTGTGAGGCTCCAGGACTGCAAGGTTGGGGGCAGATCCTTGTCCTGCCCCTCCATGCTGGGCGCTAGCATCCTGAAAAGTTGGGCCCCAGCTGTGTGAGAAGCATTCTGCCAGCCGCCAGCCACCTTGGGTAGGCAGGCTGGTTATAGTATATTTCACAGAGGAGGAATCCAGACCAGGGAGACTGAGAACTCGCCCGAGGTCTGCCTGTCAGGTGTCCCAGCTGGGATTGGGCCCCAGTGGTCTGAGTGCAGAGGTTCAAAAGGGCTTTGTACCTGGATGGCAGTGGGAGAGCAATGATTCTTTCTAAGCACCCTCATGCCAGTAATCCCACCCCTAGCTTGCAACCACCGCCCCAGGGAAAGGCCACATGATTTGTGACATCAGAAAACCTGGCACCCACATTAAAGCCACACGACCTTACCTCCAGTACCTCCTGTGATTCTGACTTCCAAAGATGTTCACAGCAAGGCACTGAGCAGGTGGTTCCTGCCACATCCAGAGCCTGTTAGGGTTCTGGCCACTTTGGGGGTCTCTCAAAGGACAGCCAGACAGAGGGATCCATCTCCCTGAGGCACCAGCTGTGCCACAGAGCAGGAAGTGTCCAGTTAAAGTGGCTACTAATGGGGTGGTGGCTCAGTGGTTACGGCACTTGCCTGGCATATGCGAAGATACAGGTTCAAACTCCAGCACCACGTTGGAGCAATAAAAGTCACATGAAAAACTAAATAAAATTGATTCTCTCTCTCTCTCTCTCTTTCTCTCTCTCTCTCACTGTCCCTCTCAAAAAAAAAATGTGACTACTGGCTTTCCTCCAGCCACACCCTCCCCCTGGCCATTGCCATCAGCCTGTGTCCCTGGTCTAGTGAGGGGGTCGTCCTCTTCCTGTTCAGCTACTAGGTGGCTTATTCCTAGTCCTGCAGACTCAGACCATGATTGGCAGGGTGGCTGGGTCAAGGTCACAGGGGTTGCCCTCGTGGACTGTTTCAGACCACGTGGCAGAACCCCAGCCAGCACAGATTCCTAAGGCCCCTGCATAAATTTCCATTTCTGTGAAGAAATTTTCCCTGACCTCTTAACCCACAGTAACCTCCCTCCCCCAAGAACTCACGGCTTCCACAAAACATTCCCCACCTCTGCAACTCCCCGAAGCTTTCAACACCTCTGTCCATCCCTCTGATCACATTATGCCTTTCCCTTTGTATGTAAGGGAGATACTAACTTTCAGGGCCTGCATCTCATCTCCCGTCCCCCAACACCCCAAGTGTCTGAAGCCGCAGACTCCACTGGCCCAGGTGCTGCTTGAGCGCAGGGATGCTGTCCTGGTAGTAAGTTCAAGGGCACTCCGCCCATTTTTGTCATGTGCTTGTGGAAAGAGCCACAGCTCTCAATTGCATAGCTAAGCAGCAGAGCCCTGGAGGTGATTTCCTACGGATAAGGTCCCCTAGCAGCTGGTTGGAAGTGATACTACTCCCGGGGCCCTGGACTTGACGATAACAAAGCGCCCACTCTGTGTCAGGTGCGGCAAGAGCCAGTATTCTTTCATCCTTTACCTTGAATGGGGGTGGCGGACAGAGAAATCCAGGGATGGCAGAGAGTGACTTTTCCATCTGGATCCCAACCCACACCTGGCCACCTCCAAAGCCCCCACTCACCCTGCTCAGGGTATTCCGCCCTTCCTGTCTGGAGCCCAGTCCCTCCTGACCGACCACCAGGAAGTTCCCCGGGGAAGAGGAGCTCACGCACCCACAGCAGAAGACCACTCTCTCTTCACCTGCTTCCCTTTCATTCACCACTGCCCAGAACTTGTCTTGGCCTGCCAGGGCCAGGGTTAGGGTTTGCCAGGCTCCAAGATAACAAGGGGCTGAGTTCAGCTCCTGCATTCCCTGCCCCAGATCCCAGGTCCTTGGGTCCTCCCCTCCTTCCTCCCCACACAGCCCCTCTGCCCCCTCAGCTCTCTCTTGGGCTCTGTGGGTGGTGGGCACAGACCTAGGGACAGCTCAGCATGTGTAGAATGCCCATGGCTGGGCCATGGGTCTGCAGAGCAAAGGCAGGGACCACAGGGGCACTTACACTCCTCCCTAGCCCCTCCCCTTCCCTTAGAGCCCATCTCCAAGACCTTCCCAGGGAAGGGGAAAAAGGAGAGGTCAGGAAGCACAGTCCCACCTCCGCCCAGGGAGAATGAGGTCCACTCCTCTGTACGGCAATTTGCGAAGTCACAGGAGAAGGAAGAGGAGACCCCTCTCTGTCCCTCCATTCCTAGTACCTTGGCCCAGAGAGGTTGTGGATACCCAAAGCCACACAGGAAGTCAGAGGCAGAAACGGCTGTGGGCCAGCCAACTGGGTTTTAACAGGCAAACCTGAGCAAGTCCGCAGGCCTGAGAGGTCTGTGGAGGGAGGAGGCAGCACCTCCCTGCTGAGCGGCACCAGGAGCTAGGCTTTGCACCCATCCTCTTCAGGGCCTCCACGATGGTCCCAGGAGCCTGTCATCGTCCCATGACAGCCAAGGACACTGAGTCCTTGCAAAGATGAGAGATGGTTTGAACCATCAGCCTGACTCTATGACCCAGAGGCCAGATGAGTCTTGTAGTGGGTGCTGTCACCAGCATTTCCCTGGAGTTATGGGGACCTTGGGTTCAGTGGCCACCTAAGACAGTCCTGAGACTCCTCGTCCCTTATAGACCAACCTGCTTTCAGGGCCACAGCAGGTCCTCCGAGGGCTCACTGACTCAAGGGGTGGGCTCACATATGGCCAGAAAGACATTTTAAAGGAGAGAAAAGTCCTTGCCTTGCGGACCACAGGAAGCTGTTACATGCTGGGGTTCTGTTGCCCTGGGAGACAGGGTACTCTCCCCAACTGTTTGGAACCACCCGGAAAGCCAATGGGAAGGCTTGGAATGTTCACCTGGGAGACGAGTGGGCGAGGCGGAGGGCTGGGCAGGTGGCTGGAGGGGTCCTTGAGAGGCAAGACTGGGATCCCATCTCCCAGCAGAGAGGCTGGGCCTGGCCAGGTGAGTAGGGATGGGATCTGAGAGAGGGGGCGTCCACAGGCTGCCCTGCAGATCGGCCATCTAGGAGGGCTCTACCATGAGAACCCCAGTCTCCTGGCTGCATCTCTGTCCCCTGAGGAACGGTGGCATGGCGTGGGGCATAGCAGAGGCCGGGCAGACGCATAGAGCCCGTGCCCACATTGCCGAATCTGCAGGCTTGGGTGGGAGCCACACCGTGTCAGGGCATGTCAGACTTGCAGCTTCTTGCCTGGCCTTCCTGTCATTTTCCACTGGTGAGTGGACACCTCGGGGGGCCAGAGCCAGGGCCAGGCAGGAGGGCGTGCACAGCCCTGCAGGGCTGAGGGGTGCTGAGGGATAAGCCAGGAACAGCGAAGGAAGGTACAAAGCAGCACAAATACTAAATAGGTGCGAATGGACACTTGCTGTGGTCGGAAGCAGTGGTGGCAGTAAACCGGGAAGTACACGGGTAAGGTGTTCCAGTGTGTGTGTCCAGTGTGGAGCTGGGGAGGGCGGGCGTGGGGCCCAGGGGCATGGGAGCGAGCTCTCCTGAGCATGTACTCGGCAACCACGTCGGTGTGTGTATGTCACTTCATGCATCTGTGCGTCACAGCTGTGTGTGACTGTGTGGCATGTGCGAGTGAGTGTCCATGCGTGTGAGCCACATTTCTGTGAGGGCAGGGTGGAGGACACGTGAGCAAGCCTAGGTGCCGGCGTGTGGACAGTGTACAGCTGCACTGTGAGGGTGCACAGAGTGTGTGGGGTGTGTAAGGTGTTGGAGCGTGTGTTCTGGTTGTGCATCTGAGCGCATGGGTGATGGTGTCTGTGGATGGGAGTGTCCGTGTGGATGTGCAGGTGTGCGCTGGTGTGGGTGTCATGGGTGTGAGGTGATGCAGGAGCCTGTGTGTATGTGGTGTCAGGTGTGAGTGTGGGGCTGGCTGACTGAGCATGGAGGCCTAAGGGTGGGTGAGGAGCATTCTTCATCTCTGCGCCTGGGGCTCGGTTTCCCCACCGGCAGCAGGCTTCCTGGAGCCCCCAGACGTTACACTCCAGTTCCAGGAGTGTAACATGTTCCCCTCCCTGTGGTCCACTTGGACCGCTGGTCTCACAGACCCAAAGCTGGGACCAGGCACCCTAGGCGAGGTAAGGCCAGGCGCTAGGAGCCGGCGCCCCTGTGCCCCGCTGTCACAGGCCCCCAGGCTGGAGCAAAGCCCTGGGACCAGCGCGACATGGACGGCGCGAACTGGAGACCTCTGGAGCGCTACCCGGGAGCGCAAAGCCCAACGCAGGGGCAGGGATCCGGGCGACAGCAGCCGGGTGTAGCCTGGGATCGGGTGCGGCACTGGGAGTTCTCCAAGGTGCTAAAATAAACCCTGCAAAGGATCAGGTTTCCGGACCAAAATAACCCAGGAGCGGCCGCAGAAATGCGAACTGAGAAAGCGATCCGCGGCGGGGCGCCAGGCTGGGGAGGTGGAAAGCTGCCTGCGCAGGCTCGCAGCCACTGTTCCAGCCTCCGCCCCCTCGCTTCCCCTCCTCTTTGGGGGTCACTAGCCCAGACTACAGCCCCGTGTTGGCGGGAGGACTTGGGTGGATTAGAGACAGGCTCTGGAATCAGTCGTTCTTTCAGTATTTATGGAGTGCCTACTATGTGGAGGCGCTGCCTGGGAACCTGGGTCCCACCAGGGAGCAAATAGAGGGCGGTCCCTGCTCCTGCCTCCTGTTAAGTTGGTAGGAGGACAAGGACCACAGACACACCACTGGACCATAGAATAAATATGAAATGTATGGGGCTGGAGCGGTGGCTCTGCAGATACAGCACTTACCTGGCATGCACGAGGACTCGGGTTTGAATCTCAGCACCATGTACACAACAAAGTCTCAGAGAAAGGAAAGCTGAAAAACTAAATAAAACTGATTCGCTCTCTCACTGTCCCTCTCTTAAAAAGCAAACTGTGTAGGTTGTTAGAATGTGTAATGGACAAAGGAAAATAAAACAATGGGTGGGGGGGCAAGGGTGATTGAATCCAGGGTGCCTACTGGCTCACTAGGTGGCCTGGATAGAATCCCCTCAGCTCTGAGCTCTGGGCATTGGTACATGGGACAAAACACCTGTTCTGCCAGGTGGTGCGGAGATGTGCTCTCAGCCCCCCACACAGCAACTGCGAAGTGCAAGTCAGTGACAGACGTGCATGCTAGTGACAGTGGTAAAGGTATCTTCAACACTTAAGGCCACCAAAAGCAAGGTCACCAGGTCCCACAAAGCTGCCAGAAAACTGCTCTTGGGGAAGAGAGAGGCAGTGCGGACAAGTGGTTAGAGCCAGAGCATTAGACTGAGGCCTGGGTCTCAACCCTGGTACCAGCCATGGTCCCTGGCACACAATGTCACTCCCACTCCATCTCTCAGCAGTGCACAGAGCTGGAACAAGAGGACAGTGCAGAGCAGGGGCTGGGGCAATGCCCCTGGGGAGCCCGATGGTCTCCAGGGATGGATGGCGCTGTGGCCAGGTCAGCTTGGCACTTCTCGTTGGTCCCTGCAGGGGACTGGCACGCAGCAGGCTTCAGGAGGCTTCCCTGAGGAGTGAGGAGTGGCATGAGGCCAAGTGGGCAGGAAACAGTCATGAAATGGAAGCCCCCTAAATGTCTCATGATAGAGGATTATTTTATATAAACTGCAGCCCATGCACAAGATGGCAGGCATAGAAAAATAGTGGGGTTGTCATGGGAACACGGCCAGGTTTGTATAGCTAAGGTAAGCCATACTTTTAAAGAATGAACAATGTGATCATATTTTAAATGCATATTTACCAATATAAATATGCAAATGTGCATAGCCACGTGGCATACATAGAAATAGTTTATTTAATATAGTTTTCTTTCTGATGATTAAAATATTTCTTGGTCAATGAACATTATATCAATAAATGGAAGGGAGACCATGTGCACGGTGTTCCATTCAGACCAAGTGGCCACAGGGTGGAGGATGTCCCAGCCGGCATCCCTCCTGCCTTCTGGGGTATTCGCAGTGACTGTGCCTCGTCCTGCACACTAGAGAGAGTTCCTTCCGTTCTGTGACCACTGCATTCAAAACTATTCTGGGGGGGGCGCTGGAGCGGTGGCTCAGTGGTTTCGGCGCTTGCCTGGCGAGCATGAGGACCCGGGTTCAAACCCCAGCACCACGTACACAACTAAGTGTTAGAGCAACTAAGGCCATGTGAAAAACTAAATAAAGTTGTTTCTCCCTTTCTCTGTCTCTCTCACTGTCCCTCTCTCTTAAAAAAAAAAAAAAAAAAAGCTGTTCTGGAAATGCCATCGTTATCCACACATCCCTGCACCCTAACGCCGTATGTAGACAAGTGCCAAATGAGACAGCGGGCTTGGTGGCACCCCATGGTACCTGGGGGCTAACCCGAGCTCTGTTGCCATGCCCAGACGTAGGCAAGTAGGGAGGGGCCATGGACAGCGCAAATCCAGCCACCCTCTTCTAGAGCACCCTGTGTTGATGGCACTGGCTTCCAGGGGGCAGGATTGCACCGCACTGTCCCTGTTTATTGCGTTTGTTGCGGTATTAGTAACATTTGCATAGCAAGAAAAGAGAAGGCCTCTGGTAATATCTTACAATTTCACTAATTAGCCCAGGGCTGCCGTCATGTCTGCCCAGCTGGACCACAGGAAGAGATCAATGAGAGTGTTGACTGATGAATGAATGCTTCCAGATCCTCCAGAAGTAGGCTGTGTGGCCCTGGCTCGTGAACATCTATGGGCTGAGGAACGGCGCTCGCTTCTCGGCTGTCTGTGAACGTGCACAGAGTCATCCCAGCTTACTGTGGACAGTGGCAGACTCAGGGTCACAGGGGAAGCCAGCACAGCCGCTCTGGACAGAGTGAGCCCTTTGTATGAGCTTCTCACCCATCTACTCAGGGGGACACAGAGGCCCTGTGGTCATTCAGTGGAAGTGGTTTGAACTTGGGGCTGTCCCTCTCTAGAGCCCAGGTCTGAACCTCTGCTGGCTTCCCCAGAACTTGCTGGCAGCTACTGCCATGCTGAATTGCTGACCCAGCCTCTGGGTATTATTAATAGCCCCTGCCTGGGCTGGCATGTTGGCCACTGAGGAGGCCAGCCCGGGTCATGGGCCACCAGGGAAGGGAAGGCTGTGGCCTGAAGGATCTGAGTGCAAAGGTTTCCCCAACCCGGGAACAGCTTAGGATCTCCCCTCCTGTTCCTGGTGGGAGCCCTCATCTGTGACAGGGGCTATCACAGCCACCTGGATGTTGACTGAGCGGTGTCAACCTCACAGCACAGGGAGAGCTCAGCCTCCTGCCCAGCGCGCATCTGCAGCCAGCTGTCTGGAGTGCAGGGTGAGGCAGCTCACCATCACTGCCACACCCAGAGAGCAGGAGACAATGCATGCCTGGACCCCCTCTCCCAGGGCCACCCATACCTGATGGAACCCTCTGGAAGGGGAAGAGGAGGAAGGAGGCCAGCAGGAGGCAGCCAGGGTATGTGCAAGGAACCCCACATGAGGTTCACCCCAGCCAGGCAAGAGGGCTGGGTGGAGCCTTCTGAAGGGGGCTCTCAGAAGTGAGAGGAAACTGTTTCTGTGTCAAATGGAATCAGTTCCTAACCCACACGGCTGGCTCTGGTAGGGTGTGCACTCAGCATTTTGCAAATATCACCTCAGTGAATTCTGCAATGACCTGAGAGCTGGGCACTATCATGTCCATGTCTCAGGTGGGCCCAGCCATAGGGAGGCAATGTGATTGTTCAAAGTCGCATCTGTACCACTAGAGCCTATTGGCCTGGCCCCTGTGGCCAGAGTGCTCACGCCACCCCCACACGGCTTCCTGTCCTTGGGAGGCTGCGGGGCAGACCTGGGGTTTTGTGGCAGGCTCCATAATTAGTAGAGAAGATTCAGTCTTCTGCCTCCATCTGAGCTGGAAGGTCACAGGTGGCCTCCCAGAGTGATGAGACCAGGTGTCTGCCTCCAGCTCTTCCAGCAGCCGTCATGTGCAGCTTCCTCCTTGAGCACAGGCCCACGTGGCCCTCAAAGGTCTTTTCCCAGAGGTCACCTAGGTAGCCGCGGGGAGGCCCAACTCACACCCCAAGTCCTCAGGCCCTCTCAGGCCTGCAGCTTCATGGCCTTGCCCCACACGCCGGCCTCCATCCTTTCTGTGGGGAAGGCTGTCCTGGGCCCAGGGCTTGCTGCCTGCTCTTCCTTCCTGGCCAAGTCCTCCACGACCCACAGACCAGACGCAGAGCCCTGGTTCTGGGACGCTGCAGCACCTAGGCACACTGGTGGCCATTCTTGGTCATTCATGGAAACCCCACTGGTGCGAGCTTCCCCGGGACAGGGACGGGGTGGGTCTCACTCTCTGCAGCATGTCACCCAGCTCTCAGGAATGACCTGTGGGCTGCCCACAGCTGCTGTAGCTCTCCTGTCCTTTGCAGAGTTGTGTGGGCAACTGCAAGAGGCAGGTCTGTTATCGACCCCTCATTACCCTTCCTCCAGCGAAATCGGATCTCCAAGATTGCCATTCAACTGGATTGTGATCAATTACACCAAATTCACGGCTGCTTTAAAAAGAAAGAGAGGAGAAGAAACGCCAGCCTGCCAGCCTAATGAAATGCTGTCACGGGGGAGGAGCCAGCCTGGCCCCCAGGGACCCAACATGATGTCACCCACTCCATCATCTGGTGCCCAGGAGGCCTTTGGCCTGGGCTCCACCCTCCAGCCAAGGGGACTGGGTCCACACTGCCTGAGCCGAAGGGGCAGGCAGTCCTGGCTCCCTGGGGTCTGGACAGCTCAGAGAGCACCTGGTAAATGCAGGGGTTAAACCAGGGCCCAGTTCTTTCTGGGCCAGAGGCTGAGGCCACAGCTGAAGCCAGAGCAACTGAACTACATTTCCCAGAGTCCCCCAGAGCCCAGGGACGAGCCATTGGCAGATTTAAATAGCCCATGCCGAGGCGGCCCTGCAGCAGCTGTGGACTCGTCCACCTCCCCATGTCTCCATTGGCGCTGGCCCGGCCCGGGTGGGCTCCATTGGCTGAGCAGCTGGCACTGACATCCCGTAGAGGCTGGTGGCCGCGGAGGTAAACAGCCATGTGCAATCTTCCACTCTATATTTAACAGCTGCTGCCGAGCCGGGGGCAGTGTGGGGGCGCTCAGGTCGGCGCTTGTCTTCGGGGAGAAGGCGCTCGGAGCCCCAGCCGGGCTGGCACCGGCCTGCTCAGGGTGAGCAAGATCACCATGCCAGCTTCCCAGAGCCGGACCCGCGCCCGGGACCGCAACAATGTCCTCAACCGGGCCGAGTTCCTGTCCCTGAACCAGCCCCCCAAGGGGACCCCAGAGCCCCGCAGCTCGGGCAGGAAGGCTTCGGGGCCCTCGGCGCAGCTCCCACCCGTCAGCGATGGAGCCCGTGAGCGGCGCCAGTCGCAGCAGCTGCCCGAGGAGGACTGCATGCAGCTGAACCCCTCCTTCAAGGGCATCGCCTTTAACTCTCTGCTGGCCATCGACATCTGCATGTCCAAGCGGCTGGGCGTGTGTGCCGGCCGGGCCGCATCCTGGGGCAGCGCCCGCTCCATGGTCAAGCTCATTGGCATCACGGGCCATGGCATCCCCTGGATCGGAGGCACCATCCTCTGCCTGGTGAAGAGCAGCACCCTGGCCGGCCAGGAGGTGCTCATGAACCTGCTCCTGGGTGAGTGCGTCCGCCACCCACTCCAGCAGGGCCCCCAGCCCGCGGGCCGATCCAAAGAAGCTAATTAGGAAGGGCGCCCCAGAAACCGGCAGGCCTCCGGCGTGGGGAGCGAGAACCGGTTGAGGTCCCTTGCAAAGTGGGGGGTGCACAGAGGCAGAGGCCAGCGGGAACTTAGGGGCCCGGAGCCTCTGGGACTGGGGTGGGGCCTCAGGGGCCGAGGGTGTCCTGTTTCACCCCTCACAGTTGGAGTCCTTGTTCCTTGCCCACATGCAGGTAGCACTTGATGCTCCTCAGAGCCCCTACCCTGCTTGGGTCAGGGACCCTGCAAACATCAGAGTCTGCAGGCCCAGCAGGTCCAGGACCCCACCCACTCAGAGCCTCCTGGGGTCCTGCCGTTCCCCTTCCCCAGCCAGTTACTGAGTGGGGTACTGGTTATTGGTTTGTTTTTCCAAAGTCCTGGCCACCACCAGCACCTTTCAATTTAGTGCCACTCTGTGCCAATTGCCACATGGGACCCATGTGGAAGACAAACCGTCCCCTCCTGCCCCTGTCCACTCACCCTCCTGTCCAGAGAGGGTGACCAGCCTTAGGGGACAGGCAGGGAAGAGTCTCAGGCAAAACAAGACAGTAAAAAGGGGTTTTGGCTCTCTAAGGGGTATGAGTTGGGCCACGGAGAACCTCAGTCCCGGAGGAGTTACACTGGAACCCTGCATGTCCCCACCAGGTCCCAGCTGGGGGCCTGATACTCAGGGATCCAATGTGGGGAGGGAGAAACAGTCAGAGACTTAGCTGGCTGGGTCCACCACCATCAAAGTTTCCTATTCTGATTACTAAATTATCAACGTTACATTACTATTTTATCCCAAACAAAAAGTCCTGTAAGGCTGGTGCCCCATGTCATTCCCATTTTACAGATTAGGAAACTGAGGTTTGTATAAAGAAAGCATCCTGGCCAGGCCTGAGCTTGGGAACTGCAGCAGGTCCACCCGACTGACAGACTGCTCTCTGCAGACGCCTTGCCAGGGCCTGGGGAGGGAGGGACAGAGCCAGGTGGCCGAGGTGCCAGGCTGGGAGCTTCTCGGGCAGAACCGGCTCCATTCTCTGAAGTTTCTCTGGTGCGGAAGTCGTGTTGCCTGGTGCCCAGTGTGGGGTGGGAAAGTGCTTGCCTGCGCCTGCACCCCAGTCCCTATCTGCCCCTGCCTGCCTTCCCCGAGGGGTGACAGGTGGGAGAACTAGACTTTGCTGGGTATTCACGGTCTGCCAAGTTGTGCGCAGACCACATGGCACATCGCATCTTCACCGTGCCGTCCCGAGGAAGAAACTGAGACACACGGTGCTGGCTAACGCAAAGTCGCGCAGTGAGCCAGCAAGGAGCCCAGCTTAGCACTGGGCGTGATTCTACCTTGGCTCGGCCTCTTGCTGAGCAGGGTGAGGGAGCTTCAGGCAGGGCGAGGTCAGAGGAGAAAGCAGAGCTCAGCTGCAGCCAGGAAGTGAGCTCCCCAAGGTGGGAGGAGTGCGAGCCCCCACTTCAATCTGTCTTCTATACAAAGCCTCCCCTGAGGCTGGGGCTGTAGCTCAGGGACAGAGCACTTGCCTAGCACCGTGAGGCCCAAGACCAATAATCCCTGGGACCAGAAGAAGGAAACAGTTGGGTCTGCCCCAGATGTTCGCAACTCACTTGTTAGGATAAGGTTTCTGGATCTTTCCACCAACAGCTGCTATGGGCGCAACAGGATGGAAGACAAGATTCGAGGTGCCTCCCTTCTTGGGTGACAGTCGCTTCTTCTTCTTCATTTTTTTTTTTTTTAAGATGGAGGGGCAGTGAGAGAGAGAGAAAGAATCAGTTTCATTTAGTCTTTCATGTGGCCTTCATTGCTGCAACACTTTGTGTGTGTATGTAGCACCTGGACTCAAACCCATGTCCTCATGCATGCCAGGAAAGTGCCATAACCACTGAGCCTCTGCTCCAGCCCCCGGACAATAGCTTTTTAAATCATTAAGAAGATCATCTGTTGAGCTTTGTTATGTACTACTTGCCAAAAATATCCCGTACTTTAAGTTGCAAAAAGCGCCCTTGATGACGTTGGAGGGCAAGGTCAATGTGCCCACTTTACAGTTGAGTGGACGGGGGCTCAGAAGGACCAAGCAACTTGCCGGCCCTCCCCTCACTGCGGGCCTGAGTTTCGGGTGTGTCGCTCCACAGCAAGCGCAGCGAGCTGTCTGGGAGGAGGTTTCTCCCTGTGCCTCCAGGTGCCGAGACCATGATAGAAGGCCTGCCACCAAGAGGCACTCACATTGGCCGCCTGGAGCAGGCAGAGGGGTCTGGGGCCCAGACTGGCCAGCACAGTGGGAGAAGACAGCCAGGACTGTCCGCGGCAGGCTCTCGTCACACAGCTCTGGCCCGAGCTGCCTGGGGGTTCCGTGGACCCCCTTCTCCACCTCGGGAGAACTGACTCACGGAGCTCGAGCTGCAGACATCCACCTGCCGTTGAAGCTTCTGAGGGGCTGGGGCACCTGCCGAGCGGGCTCTGTCCAGGCCCCTGCTCTGACCCGTGCTCACTGGGCAAGCTTGGTTCCCACCTCTCCTGGCCTGTGCAGCAGGGAGTCGAGGGAGCTGGCGAAACAGAGTCCAAGACAGTGTCAGGGGGGCTGCAGGAACTGCAGGTGTGAAGGAGCCCTGGCCAGCCCCATGCCCCGCAGCCCCAGGGCACTGCCCAACTTCCGGGCAGCCTCTGGGCCCAAAGTACAGCTTCCACATGTACCCAAAGGAGAGGGAGCCTGGGAAACAGGAGCTCTGGTCCCTGGGCCAAGAAGGGCCCCAGCTGGGCTGCAGAATTCTGTCCACTGCTCCTGGCATGGCAGGTGGCCCCTTCCCCTTAGCACAGTCCCTTCCCAGCAGCTCTGCCAAGACTCCAAAATGCCAATGCCAGAAGCTAACTTGGCAGCTGGGAAAAGTAGAATCAGCCAGATCCAAATCCCAACCTTCCCATAGAGTCAGGCAAGGACTTTACCTCTCCAAGCCTGTTTCTCATCTGCGCAGTGTTGCTGGGGCGCTTCACTGAAGAATTACACCTGGATTGCTGGGCCACCCACTAATGCCAGTTGACACTTGTGTAAGCATGATTAGCAGCAGCAGCAGCAATGACACCATTGTCATCAAAAGTCCCCAGCCCACCTCCTGCCAGACCCCCTCCATGTTCTTCCTTATCCCTGTCCTGCAGCCCCAGCTTGATCATCCCAGGTGACAGGTGACCAGACCACCCTGGCTCACCAAATTTGTCCTCCTTTCTTTATGGCCTGGGGCTGGAAATGGCCTCCTGTCTTATTGCCATAATCTGAGTCCTTTGTGAAAATTTCTTTATAGAGATTTGCTCAGGGCCTCGCTAAGTTGGTGAGGCTGGCTTTGAACTTGCGATCCTCCTGTTTCAGCCTCCCAAGCCACTGGGATTACAGGTGTGCACCACTGTGCCCGGCTATAGGTCATTTTTTATCGTGATAACATACATGCGGGGTGGGCGTAACTCCAGGTGAAGTGCGCGCTTAGTGCTACATGTCCATGAGTTTTGTTTTTGTGTTTTGTTTTGTTTTTTAAAGAGTGACGGACAGTGAGAGAGAGAGAACGAGAGAATCAGTTTCATTCAGTTTTTCACGTGGCTATCATTGCTCCAATATTCTGCTGTGTACGTGGTGCTGGGGTTTGAACTCACGTTCCCGCGCAGCCCCTGGACTGACCCTCGGCTCACTTGCCCACCAGCTCTTGCTCTTGGGGACAGCTTAGTGACCTCTCAACAAGGCTTGTGGGACTCACCCCTTACTGAGAGATGCCTAGGCTGGCCCCCATCTTGGGTCAGAGGCACTCCTTCTCCCAGAGGTGGAAGCACCGCCCTCTTCCCCAGCTCTATGTCCTGTCTCAGTTGGGCTCAGTGTGACAGTCGGTCCCCCAAGTTTTTGGCTGCGCTGGACCAGAGTGTGCTCCTATGTACCCTGTCCTGGCAGCCACCCTGGAAAGGAACCAGCTCCCTGCAGAGGCACAGAGCTGGGACCTGCAGGGCCCCTGAGCAGCAAGGCAGCTCACTGCTGGGACTGGGCCCCACCGTGCCTGGAGCTCTGCTGAGAGCACAGTGTGGGGACGTTAGAGAGATGACTCCCACTTCCTTGTGCCCAGCAATCTTTAGACAGACAGGGCTGGCTTTGGCCCATGGATTCCTAGTTGGAAAGAGGAAGCCCATGAGGCTGTGCCCACTCAGAGCTGGGAGGGCCAGGTGGGCAGCAGACCAACAGGACCCGCCTGGCAGCGCCCTGGCATGGAGGGCCAGGGGCTCAGCTGCCTCCCGAGGGACTGATGTGTGTGCCCGTGCACACGCACGCTGCTCACGCCAATAGTGCTGCAGTGGTGTGTGTGTGTGCGTGTGCGTGTGTGTGTGTTAAATGGCCCACTTCAGCCACTCCCAGGTTCAGGGGCGTGAACACTCGAGTTGTGTGGCCATCGCCTCCATGGATCTCCAGAACTCTTTTTCTTTTTCTTTTCTTTTCTTCTTTTTTTTTTTTTTTAAGAGAGAGGGACAGTGAGAGAGAAGGAAAGAGAGAATCAATTTTATTTAGTTTTTCACGCGGCTTTCGTTGCTCCGACACTTCATTGTGTACGTGGTGCCTGGGTTCGAACCCGCGTCCTCGCGCACGCCAGGCAAGCGCCGCAACTGTTCCAGCCCCCATCTCCAGAACTTTTCCACCTTGCAAAACCAAAGCTCTGTGGCCTGAAACAGCAGCCCTTCATCCCCCAGGCCCTGGAGGCCCGCACTGTACTCTGCCTTTGTGAACTTGAGTCCTCTAGGCCCCCGTATAAGTGGGCTCATACGACAATGGTCCTTTTGTAAAAGTAACATCTTAAAAATGTGCAGGAAGGCTGAGTGGTCATCGTAAGAAAGTGCTTCGGTGAGTGACTGCAGGAAGACAAATGCAGTGAGTCCCCTAATCCTCCTGCACAGGGCGGGGTGCCGCCAGCGAGTGCTCCACAGCTGAGCAGGCCGGCGTGGGGACAGCTCACTCAGAGATGGCACCTCAGCGGGCGCACTGGCTCGCCCAGTGCCGCATCGTCTAGACTGGGCCACGCTTGTCCCTCCTGTCTGCCCCTGAAGGGCACTGAGTCGTCTCTGGGTTTTCAGTGTTGTGAGGAATGCTGGATGGACAATCTGCCAGGACCATGCAGGTCCCTGAGGATCTCCCGGGGAGCCACAGGAGCAGCTGCATCGAAGGCAGATGTGCCATGAGGGTGGGTGACTTGAAGCCAGACACCCTTCAGAGAGTCAAGCCCAACTCACCCACCTGCCACAGCAGAGGCCGGGTTCCGCCTCTCCAAGAGGCAGGGCTGACCCCCGGGACAGAAGCACCAGGTCCCTCCTCGCAGCCCCGGCCAGCAAGGGACACTGTCCACAGGCCGTCCCTCACCAGCCGGCCCCGGGAGGCCCTGTCTTTGCTCCTTGTGTGCCCACAGTGGAGGCTTAGCCTCCACCTTCCCACCCCTCCCAATTCTCCAGAGCCCCTGCCCTGCAGCTGAGCAGCTCCTCCCAGCCCATCCTCATGGGGACAGCAGACAAACCCAAGAGGGGCCACATGTGGTCCTCCCAGCCACCGCTCTGCTCTTCTCTGGCAAAGTTCTGGCTCCTGCTTTGCCTGGGAGCCTCCAGCACTGGCTCACTCAGGCCCTGAGGACCTCTGAGTTGGGAGGAGGGACACAGGCGGGTTCTCATCCTCTGGGGTCTGGCAGTCACTGGCACAGCAGGACCTGGGGAACAGCAGGGTCACCTGTTAGGGAGGCTCCGTCTCCAACGCTGGAGCTGTGGGTGGAGATTGTGCGGGCAGGACCTGAGGGGTGGCCAAAGCCCTGTGGGCCTCTGCTGTAGCCCCAGGCACCATTTATTACCCCTGGCTGCATGTGGCCCTTGGAGCAGCCTGAGTTGATACCCATGGTGTTAATGAGAGAAACGAGGCTCAGAAGGATGGATGGGCCAAGGTCATGGAGTTTATAAGTGGTGACCTTGACTGTCTGAGTGCTTGGTCACCTCCCTGGTTGACCGCAGTGAATGGAGGCCCAGGGAGGTTAGGCAACCTGCTAGAGTCACACAGCAAGTCAGAGGGGTGTGCCTTCTGCTCGCTCTCCTGGGCCTCACCCCTGTGCTCCTACCAGGTGGACCTATTCCACTTGGGGTCTCCTGGCTCCCAGTAAGCCAAGGACGGAATGTCAGTCAGCAGCAAGCCTTTCAGGGAGGAGTTGACGGAACCTTGAGAGATGGCGTCACTCGTTTCTATTTCTGGGTGCCAAATTACACTGGTGGTGTCTGCAGAGGTCTCACTGTGGGCTGGCCATGCGGGAGGAGGGCAGAGGCCCTGCAGGGGTGGCTGGAGGGGCAGGGCAGCCACGGCAGGGGGAGGTGGGGGCCTGGGGCTGCCAGGACTGCCGGGGACTCTGGAGGAAAGCCATCCTGTTCAGTGGACACCGCTTCTACTTAAAATCCTCAAAACCAAACAGTTGGAGCGTGGAGAGGGGCAAGGTCCCGGCCATGCCAGCCTGTAATGACCTCACTCTGTGTACCCACTGGGGGCTGCCTGCCCATATCACCCTCAGCAGCAAGGGACCCTGCCAGCCTGGCCCACATGCCTGAGAACTGGGTGTCAGGTGAGTGACGGAATCAGGCCCAGGATGGGCTGGGCCAGCTGGACGGCTGTGATGGGCATCAGGCAGGAAAGGGGTAGAAAGTCCTCCAAGTTGTGGCCTCAGCAGATGCTTCCAGGCCCAGATGTGCAGGTCTCAAACCTCTTAGCAGAGGGTTCCCTGGGCAGAACACCAGACACCATTTTCCTCTCCTTCATATTCTGGGTTCTTTTTATTTATTTTTATTATTTTTATTTTTTAGAGAAAGAGGGATAGTGAGAGAGAGAAAGACAGAATCAAATTTTAATTAGTTTTTCATGTGGTCTTCATTGCTCAGATACTTTGTTGTGTATGTGGTGCTGGGGTTCGAACCAGCATCCTTGAGCATGCCAGGCAAGCACCGGAACCACTGAGCCACCGCTCCAGCCCCCCTTTTTATTTATTTATTTTTAGTATCGGGTTTGAACCCAGGGTACTCAACCACTGAGCCACATCCCCAGTCCATTTTTTTAGTTTTTTTTTTTTCTTTTCAGGGCTGAGGACCGAACTCAAGGCCTTGCGTGTGCTAGGCAAGCGCTCTGCCACTGAGCTAAATCCACAACCCCGATTTTTTATTTTGAGACAGGGTCTCACTAAGGTGCTTTAGGCCTTGCTAAGTTGCAGAGGCTGACCTCCTTGAACTTGCGATCCTCCTGCCTCAGCCTCCCTAGTCAATGGGATCACAGGTGTGTGCCACTGCACTTGGCCATATTCTGAGTCCTTATTAGTGGCAATGCAGAAAACCTGAAAGATAGGTTTTGCTGCTAAGAAGTGTGAAAGGCTGGGTCTAGCTTCGTTCTCGGCCAACAGGTCCTGAGAACCACACAGAGAGCTGGGGCATAGGGAAGTGGAGGCACTGGCCTCCCTTGCCTTCAGCTGCCCCATCAGAATGAGGCCCTGGGTCCTGTCACCCCCGAGGCAACCCTCCCTCCTGAACCCAGCAGCCCTCCACGGGGCCCCTGGGCTGGGGAGGTGGATTTTAAACTGGACAGTTGCTTAGTTCTGGTTTTCAGCTGAGAAACCTGGTCACCAATAGGACAGATGCCCAGGCCTTCCGGGGACTGGTGGCATCGACTTTGGGGCCTGATCCTGGTGCACATTAACTACCTGCTGTGTCCCAGCACCCACACCTGGGAAGCCCTGGCCTGGCCGGGACACTCTGGCCACATCCCTTGACCCTGCTGGGGCCTCAGTGAAGAAACGCTCTCACCCGTTCCCTTGCCTCGTGCCCCAGGCTCCAGGGCAGGACAGACTTCTTGTGCGTGCCAACATGTGGCTGAACCTTAAAAAGGTCACATTGGAGCAAAGAAGCCCAACATGAAAGGCCACTTGTGTGATTCCGTTTGAACAAAAGAGCCAGAATAGCAAAATCGACCGAGAGCGCAAGCAGCTGCCAGACTAAAGGGGTAAGGATGGGCACTGTTTGAAGTTTCCTTTGGGGCTGGGCACAGTGGCCCATGCCTGTAATTCCAGTGGCCCAGAAGGCTGAAGCAGGAGGACCGCAACTTAGCGAGGCCCTAAGCAACTTAGCAAGACCCTGTCTCAAAATATAAGGGGCTGGAGCAGTGGCTCGGCGGTTGGAGCACTTGCCTGGCGTACATAAGGACCTGGGTTCGAACCCCAGCACCACGCACACAGCTGAGTGTCAGAGAAAAAAAACCAAATGAATGAATAAAATTCTCTCTCCTTCTTAGAAAAAATGAAAATAAAATAAAATATACAAAGGTCTGGGGATGTGACTCAGTGGTTAAGCACCCCTGGGTTCAATCCCCAGTACAAAAAAAAAAAAAAAAAAGATTCCTTTTCCGGCAACGAAATCCTGTGGAACTAGATTGTGGGGCCGGTTGCAGGACATTGTGATCTCAGGAAAGGCCACTGAATTGTGCTCTGTCACATTTAACAGGACACACATTTCTCTGTGACTTTAAAAATGAGGACAGCAGCATCACGCTCTCAGGGCTGCGGACAGCTTCAGTCGGGTCCTGCCAGAGACCACCTAGCCCAAGGCCCCGCGACTCAGCACCAGAGCCCCCAGGTGCCCCTGGCTGCCCAAGATGCCTGGCCACTCTATCTCTCATTTGCACCTTTGCTGAAGTTCCCCTCGCCCCAAGCGAGACGGTCCCCGCCCTCGAGCAGCCAGCATGATAGTGCTGGGGGGTGGGTGAGAAATAAGAAAGGGAGATGGGTCGGTTGGTACGAAATGCTGGAAGGGGAAGGAAGAGGGCAGGGACGGCCAGGGGCTCACAGCAGCGGTCCCACGGCTTCGAGGAAATGGACGTTAGGAAGAAGGGCCCTCCACATACGCTGGCAGAAACTCACACGTTTCCATAACTAGGATCCAAGTGTGCGCTCATTTCCATCTGCATGGGGGGTTGCAGAGGAGGTGTGAGAGCCGGCAGGGGACGAAGAGGGGAGGTCCTGGACCAGGATGGGCCTTAGCTCACTACGTCAACATCCACGCATGCACGGATATGTGACGACGGTTCCCTCCAACGGTAAGACTACGTCGGACTAAGAAAGAAAGAAGGGCCCTCTGGCTCAGCAAATGCCAAGGCCCCGAGGCAGGGTCAGCCTGGAGCCAGCGTGGCTGGGGGAAGCAGGTGAGGAGGCTGGATGTGGCTGGGGCCGGAGCGGGCTGGGTGGTGGCGCTGACAGCCCCCTCTCGCCCACAGCCCTGCTCCTGGACATGATGATGGTGGCCGGGGTGCAGAGGCTCGGGTGGTGGCGCTGACGGCCCTTCTCTGCCTCTCGCCCGCAGCCCTGCTCCTGGACATCGTGACGGTGGCTGGGGTGCAGAAGCTCATCAAGAGGCGCGGCCCGTACGAGACGAGCCCCAGCCTGCTGGACTACCTCACCATGGACGTGTACGCCTTCCCCGCCGGCCACGCCAGCCGCGCGGCCATGGTGTCCAAGTTCTTCCTCAGCCACCTGGTGCTGGCCGTGCCCCTGCGCGTGCTGCTGGTGCTCTGGGCCTTCTGCGTGGGCCTGTCTCGCGTGATGATTGGGCGCCACCACATCACCGATGTCGTCTCCGGCTTCCTCATCGGCTACCTCCAGTTCCGCCTGGTGGAGCTGGTCTGGATGTCCTCCAACACCTGCCAGACGCTCATCTCCGCCTGGTGACCTGCCTGCTCGCCAGCCTGCCGGCCCGGCACAGGAGTGGCCCCAGGGTCAGACCCCCCTGGATCAGCTTCCCCATCGCTGTTGGACGCTGGCAGCCTCAGGTTGGCCCCAGTGACCGGCACATTCAGAGTGCCGTGCCTCTTGCCCGTTCTCTCAGTCTCCATGTGTCCTTTCCAGGCGGCCAGCCTGCTGGCAGTAGCAGGCCTGCTTGGCTTCCACCCTGGAGACAGCAGGAAGGGGCTCAGTCCGGTCTTGTCCTTTCATTGTAACGACTGTTGAGCTCACGACTGTGCCCACCATGCCACGGCACGATGCCCCAACCCGCCACTCAGTGCAGGTGCCCTAGCCGCTATTGGTCAATGACAGCTCCAAGCAGCACTTTCCCAAGGACGCACGCAGGGCGCCACCCTGCAAGACGCTTTGGGGAAAGGGTTTTGCAGTCCAATACTTTTGGGAAGCGCTGCCCCTTCTGCCCCACTGGGGGCTTTCACGAGGGCCACTGCTGCGTAAAGGCCCTGAGGAGTCCTGCGCAACCCTGTTGAAGCCCACGTTTCCTGAACTTCCTGGACCACAGGAGCCTTTCCTTGAGGGACAGCTATTAACCCCAGAAACCGCTGTTTCCTGAGTGCACTTGGGGAGCCGCTACCTGGGAGCAGAAGGGCCTGAGGCACGAGCTGGCCGTTCCCCAGGCCCTGCTCCAGAGCCTGGGGAGACCAGGAGTCCACAGCCCTCAGAGAGTGCCGGTCACAGTCCAGGGGCACCAGTGTGGCTTTGGCCCCCAGGGGCCAGACTCTGTGTGACCTAATAGGTCATTTCCAAGTCAGCTGCTCAAGGATGTGCGTTTCAGGTGACAATACAGATGACATGCAAACGGCCAATGCGGCGTGGTCTTTACCTTGTGGAATGGCATTCCCGGGCGGGAGGGGCAATGGCAGGGAGGAGCTGGTCAGTGCTGTGCTTCTGCTGGCCAGGTGTGACAGGCAGGAGCTGGCCTGCTCCTAGGCCTTTCCAGGCTGGTTGGCCCTTCTCCCCGAGGTCACTGCTAGGGCCTGGGAAGTGAAGTGTGTGGCTGGGGTGGCTGTCACCTGGGAGTTGAAGGCCCCTGGCTCCAGCCTCGAGCCCTCCCAGGCTCCTCCCTCACTGTGACAGTCCAGGTGCTGCTGTCCAGGAAGTGGACCAGGCAAAACAGCCCAGCCCAAGGAGCAACCACGGGGACCCAGCCGGGAGCTTCAGGGCAGGGAAGAGGAAGCCTAGGCCAAGATGGAAGGAACGAGGGGCTGGGCCAAGGAGGGAAGTGTGCCCTGGCAGATGAGGCCCAGGAGGCCAGAGCAGCCTCACTGTGTCACGGGCCAGCAGGAAGCTCAGCGTGCAGGGCACGTGAGGTGGGGGTGCTGAAGGGCCTCGTGGGCCTCAGATGAGTGCCCTCTGATGCAGGTGACCAGATGAAAACCGAGGCCTGAGGGGCAGGGGCTTGGCTTTTGTTTTTTCTCCACCTAGGTGTGTATGTGGTGCTGGGGATCGAATCCAGGTCCTCGTGCATGCCAGGCAAGGACTCTACCACTGAGCCACCGCTCCAGCCCCTTAACTTACATATTTTTTTTTTAAGACAGAGAGGAAAGAAAGAATCAATTTTACTTACATTTTCATCTGACCTTTGTTTCTCCAACACTTCGTTGTATTTGTGGTGCTGGGGCTCGAAACCCAGTCCCCGTGCATGAAAGGCAAGCTCTCCAACTGCTGAGCCACCGCTCCAGCCCTTAACTTATATCTTAATCATGTCTGCAAAGACCCTGTTTCCAAATAAGGACATGTTCACACGTACTGGGAGCAGGGATGTCAACATATCCTTTTCTGGGGGACACAAACAGGATCCTTCCAGAGGAGACAAGGAGCTTCCCCTGCCAACCAGCCCCTCTGGAACCAGGGAGGGCCCCAGCTCACTGCCATCTGAGCAGGTGCAAAGCCTGCAGAGGAGCCCCTGGTGATGGAGCCAGGTCTCCCCAGCACGGCCCCCTACCCGCGGCCCAGTGGCAGGCCCAGCTGCAGCTCCGCTACCTGCCCTCTAGTGGGCCATGCCCCTGTAGGCAGGACCCTAGGCCTCCCACCCTCCCAAACCCCTGCCCTGCTGTGCTGGGGGCCAGGGGATCTGCACCCCTCTTGGCCCTGAAGGAGCTCCAGAGAACTGGATCCAGCAGGACCACCATGATGAAAGCCCCCCATCCAATCTTGAATCCTGGGGCTTCAAAACACCCCTGCACAGAAGGGGTGAGGGTGACTTCCTTACCTCCTGCCTCCACCCTCCGGAATTGATCTTCCTCAATTCCAGTTTGGGCTCAAGGTTTGGGCTGGGGACAGGCTTCTGCCATGAGGGCCACATCCCCAGGAGGGACCCGGGACCCGAGGGCTTCTGCCTCTCCAAGGGCAGACGAGGAATCTTGGGGTCTCCAGGATGTGGAGGGACTTATGATGAATGGAGGGCTCCATGCAAATCCCTGGAGGCTCTGTGGGGCACCAAGAGTTAAGCGGGCCTGGAGCGGTGGCTCTGCGGTCACGGCGCTTGCCTGGCATGCAAGGATGTGGGTTCGAACCCCAGCACCACGTGTACAACAAAGTGTGGAGCCACAGAGGTCACATGAAAACCTAAATAAAATTGATTCTCTGTCTTAAAAAGGAGTTAAGGGAGTCCCGGTGGTCCCAGAAGTAGGTGTCAGTGTGCACCCGGGGCCACATCTTGTGGGGTGGCACCAACAGCTGATACTGGGCCAGTCTCCTCTTGTGGAGCCCTGGTGTCCTGATCTGTCAAAGAAAGGTTACTGTGGCCCCCGCAGGTTGACTCAGCTCCCTCCACCCGGGCATGGGGCCCGCTCTCAAGCTCAGCCCTGGATTTTGGGCATCGTTGTCCTGGAGGTGCAGAAGGAGCCAAGGGACGTGGTGCTGGCACCACTGTGAGCAAGGGCATTGACTCTTCTGAGCTGGGACAGGCGCTGGCTGGGTCCGTGGAGGCCCCAGGTGGAGCTCAGGAGGAGGGCGGAGGAGGTGGGTGCCACACCGTCAGCAGTCACCAAGTTCCTGGAGAGAGCCTGGGCAGGCAGGTGGGTGGCAGCAGGAGGCAGGGCGAAGCTGCAGACCTACTCAGGGAACAGGAGCCACAGCGTGCGCTCGCACGGGCTTCGTTAACATACTGGTGAGAGAAGGCAGCCACTGCCCCGATTTTACGGTGAATGAAACACCGGTCTCCGCGCAGTTCAGTCACATGGCCCTCCACTGTGGCTGGGGTGGATCAGAGAAAGACTTTGTTGAGGACTTCGGTGTGGACGAGCGCGAGTTCTGCACTTGTTAGCGTCCCTTTCAGTAGACAGGGACTGGGGTCTCGCGATGAGGCCCTGCCGTGTTTCTTGCTGCTTCGTCCTTCATCCCTCGCTCCTCGCCTCCCAGAAATTAGCCTCTTCAGAACTGTCGTTCAGTCCACGATTTCAGGGAGTGGGGAGGAAGGGGTCGCGTGTCCAGGGGTCCTGGCTGGTGCTGTATTTATGTGCATCATAGTGTCAGATCCGCAGGGCAACTTTATCCCAGAGCCAAAGTCATTTGCCCAGCGAGGAGGTGCTGGAGTCTAGGTTGGAAAGCAGGCCTGGCCACCCTCAGAGCAGAGAAGCCCTTTAGAAAACAGAAATTCAGGGCCTCCAATGTCTTAGCCTCATTTGTGTTGCTATAACAAAATACCCAAAGCTGAGTACTTTACAAAGAAAATAATTTTAGCTACGTGCAGTGGCACATGCCAGTAATTCCAGCAGCACAGGAGGATCGCAAGTTCAAAGCCAGCCTCAGCAACTTAGTGAGGCCCTGTCTCAAAAAAATAAAAAGGGCTGGGGATGTGACTCCGAGGTCATGGATCTCGGAATGTGCAGCTTTGGAGTCTGCTGAGCAGCTCATGAAAAACAGCATCACACAATGAGAGAGGAGGCCTGGGATGAGCCAGGAAGGCTGAACTTGCTTTATAACAACCCGTTCCCATAGTGATCCTGTCCAGGCCCATGAGACCTGACCCTCTGCACATTTTCACCCCTCCTGTGTGACTGTCTAGCCCGTGACACAATTGCCCCCATTAGGCCTAACCTCTTTTCTTATTTTTTAATTCTTTTGGTACTGGGGACTGAACCTAGGGATGCTCTATACCCCCAGCCCTTTTTATTGTTCATTTCGAGACAAGATCTCACTAAGTTGTGGAGGCTGGCCTTGAACTTGCCGTCCTCCTGCTTCAGCCTCCTCACTGAAATTACAGGTGTGCCCCACCATGCCTGGCCAAGGTCCTGACTTTTAAGCGTCCCACCACTTCTCAATAGTATTACACTGGGGACACGTGAGCCTTGGCGGATAAGCCAACTACAGCACCCACCAACCTAAGAATGAGGCTGGGCTTGTGAAGGGGCAGGCATCGGGCAGGGAGGCTTGACTTTTCTCTCTTTTTTTAAAACAGAAATCCAATCCCACAGCATCAGATGAGCATTGTGCTGTCTGAGGTCACCCCTGGCTGGACTGGAGAGCCCTCTCCTGGGCTGGATGTTGGGTATGGTGGGAACAAGGCCTGCTCAGTCTCCCCATCACCCCAGGAAATCTCCAGACGCGTGACAGCTCCTCTACCCTCCCTCATTCCCCCACCCCACCTCAGCACCCTCTCCCACCCTCTGATGGACCCTGCAGGCTGTGGCCTTCCCTGCCACAGGGACTCCCCAAAACCTGAACTTCTCAAGCCTCCCCAGCTTCTTCTTCCCTACCCCACCGACCCCGCTTCACCTCCACCACCCCTAGCTGTCGCGGCCAAGGTAACTGCATCCCCAAACACTGAAGCAGGGAGCCCAAGGAGCACCTTCAAAAACCACGGCTGTGGGGACCTGAGGAGAGGATTTTAAACACGTCCTCTGCTCCCTGAGTGGGATCTGAAGAGCATGGGCACAAAGCAAGGACTGCGTGGCTTCTCCCTGACTCTGGGGCCTGGGGAGGGGGAGCTCCAGGGTACAGAGGGTCAGGCAGCAGTGTGCATGAGGGCAAGTGCTGTGGTTTAAGAAGTCCCTCCAAAATCCACGTGTCAGGATCACACAGGCTGGAGGCAGACTTCTGGGAAGGGTCCAGCCACGCGGGCTCTGTTCTCGTGAACGGGTCAGTGTGCCTGAGAAGGGCTGCGAGGTGGCTGCCACGTGAGGAACTGGCAAGACGGCCCTCACCGTAAACCAGGAAGCACCGTGGCCTCAGACCTCCCAGCCTCCAAAGTTGGACATAAACTTCTGTTCCCAGTAAATTACCAGGTCTCAGGTATGCTATTACAGTGGCACAAACACAGTGTCTTTCCAAGTAGCGTCATAAGGGGAAACCACGCAGGAAAACGACGCAGAGCCCAAGGACAGAGCCCCTCAATGTGGCAGGCAGGACCCCTCAAGGTCACTGCCTGCCTTTCCAGCCATGTGGACTCTCTGAGCCTCAGCTTTGTGCTTCAGAAAGCTGACCAGCTGGTGGCCAGGGTGGGCTGCGGGCCAGGCTGAGCTGGGCAGGGCAGGGTAGACTCCAGCCAGGAGCTTGCGTGAGCTGAGCAGACCCACGTTCGGATTCCGGCCCCCACCATTCGCTGAGCCCTTCCAGGCCTTGCTTCTTCCCTCTACGAAATGTGGTCACCTGTCCCCTGTGCAGCTCCTGGGACCTGCAGGGAGTCTTGGCGTCCAGCCTGGCACACAGAGGGCTAGAGAAGATTGAAATGTGTAGACCCGCACCCGGGAAAGGGCCATGAGCCCCCGTCCCTGCATGCCTGGGCTTGAACGGCAGGTGGTGAGGGGCTGGGAAACCCCAGCCTGCCCATGTGGAGGCCCTGAGCTGCCTGCCCTGCAGCCGTGAGCCCCCTGGGACCTGGGTTCATGGGTGGGCAGGATGGGCCAGGATGCTAGGAGGACTCTGTTCCTTTCCCTGAAGACTGGGAGAACCCCCTGAGTATCTGAGGCCACAAGCTGCTCTCCAGGCTGGCGAGGCAGAGCGGAGCTGCCTAGCAGCCACCAGGCTTCCGACTCCTGGTCACTGAGGTCCAATTCCCACAAGAGGAGGGCCCTGCAGTTTGTGCCCCTCTCACTCCAGAAAAGGGACACTGGCTCCGGAACCAGTCCCCAAGTCAGAGGTTGGAGTGAAGGTAGGGTTGGGCAGGCTGCCATCTCTGCTCCTTGGATCTGCTAGAGAATTGCGGGAAGGGGAGGAGAAGGGGCAGAGCCGCAATCTGGGAGCGGCCACCTGTCCCCACCCTGCCCGCCCTCCCCATCAGCACAGGCAAAGGACCTTGCCGAGCTTCTGCCTGGGACCCAGACCTTGCTGTGCCTGTAAAATGCTGTGCAGGGGGAGGTGCCAGGCTGTGGTCTCGATGATTGCCCCCCCATGCCAAATGCACGCAATGAAGTCCTAATCCCCAAGATGATGGTGCTGGAGGTGGGGCCTCTGGGAGGTCAGGAGGGTGGACAAGGCTCCCGGGAGACCCTCACCCTTCCACCATGCGAGGGCACACTGTGAACGAGATCCGACCCTCACCAGACGCCCATCTGCAGGAGCCTGATTTTAGTTTCCCTTTACCAGAACTGTAAGAAATAAATTTTTGTTCTTTATAGGCCACCTAGTCTATGACACACACACGCACACACACACACACACACACACATATAGGCTACCGGGGATTAAACTCAGGGGTGTTTTACAACTAAGCTACATCCCCAGATCTTTTTTCTTTTTTTTTTTAATTGAGTGACTGTCTAATTTGCTGAGGCTGGCCTCAAACTTGCCATCCTCCTGCCTCAGCCTCCCAAGTTGCTGGTATTACAGGTGTATAGCCCACCAGACTCAGCCCAAACAGACAGAGAACTAGGAGCTCTGAGGGAGGGACAGCACCTTGAAATCCAAGTGGCTTCCTGGGGACAGACGCTAGGTATGACAGGTGGTCTCCAGGGGAAGGCCAGTGCTCTAGGCCTCTTCACTGTCACTATGAGGACCTGGGCACAGGAGCTGCTTGGGCTGGTGGCCTTGGAGAGAGGTGGCCCTGGAGACATGGTCCAGTGACTTCCACACACTCACAAAGCCCCACATAAATGCGCACACACCCCTGGGTCTAACCGAAGGCCACATTGCCTAGAGGACCCCACCCCAATGACACTGCCTTCAAAACCCTCACCCCAGCACACAGCGATGGTGAGTTCGTGCACACGCCCTGCCCTTTCCCACAGGGAGCATCAGGGACCCCTAGCACCCTCCCCTCTACTCTCCCCTTGCACTTCTTTTTAATTTTTTTTTAAGAGAGAGGAAAGAGAGAAACAACTTTATTTATTCACCTGGCCTTTGTTTCTCTGACACTGAGTTGCATGTGTGGTGCTGGGGTTTGAACCCCGGTCCTTGTGCATGCCAGGCCAGCACTCCGACCTCTGAGCCGCTGCTCCAGCCCCTCCCTTGTGCTTTCTTGAGCAGCCAGGTGGATGCTTATCCACCTTGTGCTTCTGTGATCATTCCCTCAGCGCATCCCTGGAGGTGGGATCACAGAGGCAAAGGGCACGCGCATGTTCAAGGCATCTGGCACTGTTTCTAAACTGCCCGCCCACCTCAGGCTCAGCGCCTCTCCCTGGAGCAGGTGAAGAAGGCTCAGCTGCTGCTGTCCCCTCGAGCTACCTCCTTAAGGTTCTACCCACGCCCCCCCACCCTCCTCAAAGGACCTAGTCACTTGCTGCCCACTTCTCCTTCCTGGTCCAGCTTCTCAAGGTCAAGGTCCTTAGCCTGGGGCCTCAGGGTTAAGTGCAGCCTGAGTCTGCACACGGGGCTCTGCGCAGGGAGGACAGCAGAGGTGGGGCCCGGTGCAGGGCAGGAAGCCAGGCCTCCCAGGCGGACTGCAGCTGGCCAGCCCGCCATGCACCAACTGCAGAGTCAGACAAACCCCAGAGAAGGAGGACTGTCCCCAAAGCCAAGGACTAGGAGGACCTGGTGACAGAGGGGATACAGCACAGTCCAGGTGTCCACATCCTAACACAAAACCTATGAACACGTCACACCGCGTGGTTCTACACACAGATCTGTGTGTCCCCGATAAGCACACGCCAGAACGCTAATCCCAACGTGACGGGATGGGGTAGGGTCTGGGGTGAGGAGGGACGAGGGCAGATCCCCCTGACGAGACTGGTGTCCATAGGATCCCTCCCGCTTCCACAGCGTGAGGAGCAGCGAGAAGTCGGCCACCTGCAGCCGGAGCCAGTGCCTGGGACGTGGGCTTCCAGCCACCGGAGCCCAGAGAAGTCAGCGCCCGGTGTCTCCGAGCCAGCCAGCCTGTGGCGTGGTGCAGGAGCAGGGTCATAGCTTCGAGGGTCGGGGGCAGGGGGACTTAGGCTGCCAGTCCACGGACCTCAGAGCAGGAATGAGGCTGGGGTGTCAGGGTGGCTGACAGCAGGAGGAGCTCACGGGACCAGCGCTGGCTGCCAGGGAAGTGGCACCAAGAGCCAAGGGAAGCGGAGGCCTCTGGAAATGTGGTTTTCAACCCATGGCCCCTGGTTACAGCAGCCACGGGGCGTGGGAATAAGCGCCCCACGGGACTGACCCACTGTCATCTCCCAAAATAACCACCGACCAGCAAATGCCGAGGTCCCAGAACCATCCAGGCGCGGCCTCGGGTCACAAGTGCAAAGACAGAAGCCTGCTAGGCGGTTCAGAGCCTGTCCCCTCACGGTCATCCCAGGCTCCCGGGTTCCAGGCCACCAGCAGGGCGAAGGGCACTGCAGCAGGGCCAGGCCTATCTCTTCCACTCCCTGTCTTGTTTCCCCTCCGTGCCGGGGACCAGGTCTGAGCATCTCACCCCCATCTGCCTCTGCATGTTTGAAGGCCTATTTGGCCCCCAATAAAGTTCTTATTTGTCAAAATAAAGAGCAGGAAGTTGAAGGCCCCGGTGAAAATAGGGTTACTGCCTGGTAACCGAGGGCTGGGGCTGGGAGAAGGCCCCTCAGGAGCACAGAACTGTGGGTGCTGGGAGCTGACTGCATCCTCCAAAAACTCACATGTTGGAGTCCTAGCCAACCATACCAAACCAAGGTGGCGGGATTTGGAGACAGGAATTTCTTTTGTTTTCTTTTCTTTTTTGTACCAGGGATTGAGCCCAGAGGCACTTCACCACTGAGTCACATCCCCAGCCTTTCTTTTTTGACACAGAGCCTCTCTAAGTTGCCAAGGTTGGCCTCAAACCTGCAATCCTCCTGCCTTGGCCTCCTGAGTCTCTGGGATTAGGGGCTGTGCCACCACACTCTGTCTAAACACAGGGCCTTTTTTTTTTTTTTTAAGAGAGAAGAACAGTGAGAGAGGGAGAGAGAGAGAGAGAGAAAGAATCCATTTTTATTGAATTTTTCACATCTTTCCTTGCTCTGACACTTATTTGTGTATGTGGTGCTGGGGTTTGAACCCGTGTACTTGCATATGCCAGGCAAGTGCTGTAACCGCTGAGCCACCGCTCCAGCCCCTGATCTTTAAAGAGGTGACTAGGTGAAAATGAGGCTGGTGGTGTGCACCTGATCCAAATTGACTGGCACCTTTGGAAGAAAGGAGACTCCGGCAGGATGCGCACAGAGGAGCAGCCGTGAAGACAAGGGGAGCCACCAAGCAGAGGCCTCAGGAGGAGCCAGCCCACCAACACCGTGAGCTTGGGATTCCAACCCCAGAGCTGCGGGGCAGCCAGCTTCCATTACTGATGTGAGGCTGTCAATGCGTGGCCACATGTTCTGCAGCCCGGGTCAGCTGACTGTCCCCTGCCACATCAGGACAACCAAGGCTGGGGGTGGGGGTTGGACACATGCCAGGTGAGCCTGCTCGGGGACCTGGCAGCTAGGTGCCACTGCTGTGCCCACGGGCGTCACGGGAGGAACACTGTGCGGAGAGCCAACCTGGAGGAGCTGTAAGTCACAGACTCCATTGCAGAGCCTGGGGTCCTGCTCTGGGGAAGTCACTTCCCAGGCCAGGGCAATTAGTGCGGTGTCCCCAGCCTTCCACTGCCCGTGGGCAAATCCAGACACAGCAGGGAAGGTGGCTGGAGCTAGAAAGCCCGCGAACTCCGCGTCCACTGCCATCTGGCTCGAGGAGGAAATGGAACATCTGGCTGCTGCTCTGGCCCACAGCGTTTACGTAACCCACGCGCACACGGCCCACGCAGCCACGCCATCTGACTGCTCCTGGTGTGGGCAATGAGCCTCCAAGTCAGGAGGCAATGGTGGGCTGAGATGGTGCTGTAGCACAGCGCCTGGCAGAGGTGAGCACTGAGGGCAGCCTGCACTCCTGCGGGGCCTCCACACCCACGCACACATGCACGCATGCACATACACACGCATACACACACATGCATACACACACAGCTCAGCACCCAGCAGAGGTGAGCACTGAGGGCAGCCTGCACCCCTGCAAGGCCTGCACACTCATGTACACACCCATGTGCGTGCACACACACACACACACACACACGCATACACACAGCTCAGTGCCTGGCAGAGGTGAACACTGAGGGCAGCCTGCACCCCTGCGGGGCCTACATACCCACCCTCATGCACACTTGCACACACCCACACCCACACACATACACACAGCTCAGCGCCTGGTAGAGGTGAGCACTGAGGGGCAACCTGCACCCCTGTGGGCCTGCACACTCATGTGCACACATGCACGCACACACATGCACACAGCACACACACGCACACACCCAGCTCAGGGGCTGGCAGGACTTGGGTTTCTCACATGAATTTACCTGCAGGAGACTTTAAGCTGCCTTCCAGCTCTGTCCCTTGTAACAGGAACACACACCGATGCACCCACATCTAATGCTGTGCTCAGCACACACACGTGTAGGTACAGACATCAGTGTGCATGCGTGTTCACCTCTGCACTCGTGTTCGCCTCTGGACACAGCTGCTCACACACGGGAAAACCTGACACTTCATTCTACTGTGTGAGCATGTGTCCACGCACACAGTTTTAGTACCCACGTGCACGCTTACGCATGTGTTCTTGTAGTTCTCTTGCGTTCACGCCTTCAGGACACCCCTGTCAGATTTAGCAGATGAGCCTCCAGGTGCCATGCTTGGGACGCACACTGAAAACATGTCCACTTATCTCGAGCTCGGATTCCAGCGAGGGGCCTATATCTTATCCACATGCACAGGGTCCCTGGGCACCCCGGGCCGGAGGGCTTGTGAGCCCTGCTCTTGGTCTGGTGGTTAGACCTGCAGGGGCTCGCGGGCCCCGGTGCAGCCCTGGGCTCCCAGTTACTGCGCTCGATAACCTGGCCCCAGGACAGGCTTGCTGGGCGGAAGGGATTGGGTGTCCAGCAGCAGAGCCCTGGGTTGCTGGGACCCTGAGAAAGCGCCTCTCACCAACAGCCCAGCTGTGAACTCTGGCCGCAGCTCAGGCCCTGGGAGCCCCACCCATGAACCACAGCCTGGGGCCTGGGCCAAGAGCTGCCTCTGGAAGTGGGGATGAGGGCGCCTGGAAATCCCGATGGCCCAGGTGCGTCCTTCAACTGCAGGGTTTGCAGAGGCACAGCAGGGGCAAGCTCCAGGGTCCTTAGCTTGGAGAGAGGGGGTCACAGACGGGAGGACACAGGCCTGGCCCCGCGTGACCTGGGCTGCCTCCACCCGCTAGCTTAGGATGGAGGAATTCCGACCCCACCCTGGGCCAGCAGATGTGCAGCGAGTCTCTGGAGAGCCCTGCGAGGAGCGGGGTGAATTTCCGTAGGAAATGATCTATTTCCCTGATTATGATGTCTCTGGGTTGCACAAGACAGTTTTGCTTTTTAAAAAATTAAAGCACGCAGGGAAACCGAAAGCAACGATATGTTGGTTATCCCTTGCCACGTGCTGTCCTCAGCATCCGTAAAGTGTAGATGCATCACGAACAAAAAGGCGATTGCTCTGTGACCTACTTTTCCCTCACTACCACGCTCCGATCTCGCTTCTCTACCAGCCCTGAAGCACGGATGCCTCCACTGGTGACCCCTGGCGGGGAGCCGTATGGGTTTCATTTTTTTTTTTTTCTCTTCAGGTTGTTCCATTTTGTTGTTTTGTTTACATTGAAGTGAAATTCACATAACATACAATTCACACTTTTAACAACATTTTGCCAGCCATGGTGGGTGACCCCAGCTACTTGAAAGGATCTGAAGTTCAAGGTCAGCTGGGCCACTGAGTGAGACCCTACATCAAAATGAAAAATAAAGGTCTGGGGGCTGGAGCAGTAGCTCAATGGTTGGGGTGCTTGCCAGGCATGTGCAAGTACCTGGGTTCAAACCAAGCACCACTTACACAACTAAGTGTCAGAGAAACAAAGGCCACATGAACAGATGAATAAAATTATAAAATTGATTCTTTCCTTCTCTCCTCTCTCTCTTAAAAAAAATTAAAAAAAAAAGCCAGGCACAATGGTGCACACTTGTGCACACCTGTAATCCCAGCAACTCGGAGGCTGAGGCAGGAGGATCACAAGTTTGAGGCCAGCCTCAGCAACTTAGCTGAGAACCTGTCTCAAAATAAAAAATGAAAAGGGCTAGAGATGTGGCTCCGTGGCTCAGTGCCCCTGGGTTCATTTTCTAGCACCAAAAAGAGAAGAAGAAGAAGACTGAAGCTATTGGAGTGAGTCCTGATAGTCTGACTGGCGTCCTGGTAAGAAGGGGAAACTGGACAGGCAGGGACACCAGGGCCACAGCATGGATCTCACAGGAGGATGCTGTGAGAAGGCGGCTATCTGCTGGTCCAGGAGAGAGGCCTCTGGAGGAACCAGCCCTGCTTTCACCTTGACCTTGACCTCTGCTTCCAGACTGGGAAAATGCTGCGCAGGCCATGCAGGGCGGCATTTAGCTACGAAGACTCGTGCGGAGGCCAGCTGTGCTCTCGGGCACCTGCTCCTGTTCATGTGTGTTCTTGGGGCTGTGGGGCTGTTTGGGGACCTGGGTGGGCCAAAAGCAGGCTGTGCAGGGCTGAGGGGACCCTGCTGCCACTACCCAGGGGAAGGTCCTCTGTCAGGGTGCAGAAAATAGGCAGGGGCTTCCCAAGAATTACCCAAAACTGGAAGGCTGGGGGCACCCACACAGGCAGGGTCTCAAGGAAGGCCGGGGGCACCCACAGAGGCAGGGTCTCAAGGAAGGCCGGGGGCACCCGCACAGGCAGGGTCTCAAGGTAGGCTGGGGGCACCTGCAGAGGCCAGGTCTCAAGGAAGGCCAGGGGCACCCACAGAGGTAGGACTACTGCGGGTAGGGTCTCCATTGGTGGGGTCTTTTCATGCCCCACCACGAGACTCCAGGGCAGCCAGTGTCGAGTCCAACCCTGACCTCCAGGCCCTCAGCCAGGGAGTCCAATGGCCAGAGGCTGTGCATCCTTAACTAGAGCCCTGCGTTGGCACCCAGGCCTGCAGGAGAGGACCAGTGGGGGCTCGGTGCTGGGGGCTCTGTGTGCGTCACTGTCGGGCACACAGCGCCTGTTCAAGTTCAGGGTGGGAGTTTGCGTTGACATCTGAAGGGGGAAGGGAGCCCCACCCGCCCCAGGACCCTGGGGAGACCCTCCTGTTCCTTCTTCCCTCCCATCGCAGCAAGCTCAGGCGATCCTCCAGGGGCACATGGCCCCCCGGGGTTCCCTTTCCTGGGGGAGCCTGGGTTTCAGAGGCCTGGGTGCCTGGCTGTTCTGTCCCCACTGTGCACGAGGAGGAGGGAAGGCTTTGTGCTGGGAACTGTCAACCTGAACTCGCAGGGCTCTCATTCAACTGTGTCCTCCCCCAGCTGAACTGGAACTCAGGCTGCAGAGTCCTCAGCCGGGCTAGAATCCCAGCTGCCGTGGGGTCTGTGTGACTTGGCGCAAGTCTCTTGACCTCTCTGAGCCTCCAGTTCAGTATCTGTAAAATGGGAGCAATCGATGGTACCAGGGACCCAAAGCTTTGGGCATCCCAAGGCTGTGAGCCCCTTTCTGGCTATGGTGGCTTAGAGCTGGGCTTCTGTCCTCTGCCACCAACAGGGCAGGCCACAGGCAGGAGGCTCTTGGATAACCAACTTGGAAGTGAAGCGGGTGAGCTTTAACCTCATGGGGGACCAGAGTGCTCCCCACCGATGCCCCAGGAAGGAGGAAGCCCAGCTCCCCGTGTCAGTGCCGGGATCACCGTGGACACGCTAAGCCTTGGTAAGAGCCCCGCAGACACACCAGCCGTTCAGGAAGCCTGGAAGTTGTGGCCTGCACCCCCAGCTTCCCTCCCTGCCGGGCACACGGGGGCCAGAACCCAGTTAGTCACCCTCTGGTTGATGACTCGGATCGGAGCCATGCTGCCTTCTGTGTTTGCATTTATTTTATTATTTTATTTATTTTATTTTTTTAAGAGAGAGGGACAATGAGAGAGACAGAGAAAGAGAGAAACAACTTTATTTAGTTTTTCACATGGCCTTAGTTGCTCCAATGTTTAGTTGTGTACGTGGTGCTGGGGTTTGAACCCAGGTCCTCGTGCTTACCAGGCAAGCACCGAAACCGCTGAGCCACCGCTCCAGGCCCAATATTTTTTTTTTTTTAAGGAAAGAGAGGAACAGTGAGAGAGAGAATCAACTTTATTTAGTTTTTCACGTGGCTTTCGTTGCTCTGACACTTCGCTGTGTATGTGGTGCTGGGGTTCGAACCTGCATCCTCACGCATGCCGAGCAAGCACCGTAACCACAGAGCCACCGCTCCAGCCCCTGCATTTATTTAATATATATTTATTTTAAAAATGCTGAGTGCTCAGATTTTACCACACGGAAAACTATCATGGTATCATGTCTGTACTGACAGTACAGACCCATTTCTTCGTGCTTTTCCCCAAATCCTGAGTGCAGCTTTAAGAGAAGACGTTGCTTACAAATGCGTCTAAACAGAGTATTTTTAGGTCTGATGGCTTCTAGGTTTATGACCATGACCTTCAGCGCTGTGATCACTGCAGTCTCCACAGCGTGAAGTCAGCTGTGAACTTCTTCTCTGCTGTGTACTATTCCGTTGGGTGAATCATCCATGAGCCATTTCTCCTCTCTTTCCTGTGGGCACAGGGCTGCCGTGACTAGTGTTCTGCAAACCTCAGGCAACACAAATAGCTTAAGAACCTAGAAATGAAACAACCAAGTTGAAGGCCATATGAATCATCAACATTACAAGATATCATCAAAGTACACCCCAGACGGTTGACCAAGTTACAGGCACACCAGCAATTGGAAAGAGGCCGGGTTGGTCTGGGTTCTCCCTGGCACTTGGTATTGTCAATTACCTATCTTTACAGTCAGATGGTGCACAGGATTCTCTTTGGTCTTAATATTCATTCTTCTAGTCCTCATCAAGACTGAGCATCCCTCCCTGTTCATTGACTGGTTCTTCTTCTGTGAAATGCCTGTTCATGCCTCTCACCCATTTCAACTTTCTGACTTTTCTTACCGACTTCAATCCGTTCTTTCTATAGTACGTGTTCATTGTCCATTATGCATTTTAAAATGTCTTTGTCTTTTCTTATTGGTTTCAAAGTGCTCTTTACATATTATACATAGGCTGTCAATTACATATATTTAAAAATCTCTAGATCAAGTTTGTCATTTACCTTCTTCGTTTTGTCTTTGGATTAAAAGTATTTTTTTAAGAAAGAGAGGGACAGTGAGAGAGAGAGAGAAAAAAATGCAAATCAACTTTATTTAGTTTTTCATCTCAATTTTGTTGCTCCAACACTCCATGGTGTACGTGGCCCTGGGGTTTGAACTTGCATCCTCACACATACCACACAAGGGCCATAACCACTGTGCCACCACTCCAGCCCTGGGTTAGAAGTTTTAATGTTGAGATAATAAAAATGTATGATTCTTTTATTTCACAGGTAGTGTCTTTTGTGGTGGGTGAGGTGTCTTATTTAACAAACCCTTTCCTATCGTACGGTCAAAACCAGAGATGCACATTTTCTTTAATTTGTAACAAATTTTACTTTGCCCTTTAAATCCCCAATCCACCTGGAGTTGATTTTTTTTTAAAGAGAGAGAGGGACAGTGAAAGAGAGAGAGAAAGAGAGAATTAATTTTATTTAGTTTTTTATGCGGCTTCCATTGCTGACACTTCGTTGTGCACGTGGTGCTGGGGTTTGAACTCGCGCACTCTCGCATGCCGGGCGAGCACCGTCACCACCGAGCCACCGCCCCAGCCCTGGGGTTGATTTTTGTATATTGCATGCAATACAGATCCAGTTTCCTGGGGTTGGGGATTTAGCTCCGTGGCAGAGCGCTTGCCTAGCACGCGCAAGGCCTCGAGTTCAATCCTCAGCCCTGAAAAAAAAAAAAAAGAACAAATCCAGTTTCCTTTCATAAATGGAAAAAAAATACATTTAGAAAATGAGGCCAACCACTTTCCGTGGCTTCATGTAGTCACCCCCTCCCTAGTCACTTGCCGTGCCCCCTCTGTTACGCGCCAGTTTTGCAGAGGGTCCGACGCTGGGGACTCTCCCATTTGTCAACCTGCTTACGGCTGCCGGAGCGGCACCTGTTTCAATTTCCCAGCTTCCTAGGTCCAGTATCAGGGAGGGCAAATCCCCTTCCCTAATATTCCTGTTGTTCTCTCCGTGGTCTGAGAATTGCGGGTCACATTCCACCAACCCCCTGGGGCCCGATTGGAAGCTCGAGTCTACAGATCAGTCCATCCCTGCAGCATCAGACCCTCCTGCCCTTACGCGTACATAGGTGGTCTCATCTTTTGTTTAGGTCCTCTTTGATTTCTTTTTAAAAACTGATATAATGTTCTGCCTCATTCTTACCCATCTTTCATGAAACTCACCCTTAGATTCTTATTTCTGTGCTCTTATGAATAGTGACACTTTTTTTTTTTTTTTAAGAGAGAGGGACAGGGGGCTGAAGTGGCGACTCAGAGGTTGCAGCGCTTGCCTGGCATGCAAAAGTACACGGGTTCAAACCCCAGCACCCACAGACACAGCTAAGTGTCAGAGCAATGAAAGCCACGGGAAAAACTCAATAAAAAGTGATTCGCTCTCCCACTGTCCTTCTCTCTTAAAAAAAAAAAAAAGAGAGAGAGAGGAGAGAGAGTCAATTTTTATTTAGTTTTTCCCATGGCTTATCGTTGCTCCAACACTTCATTGTGTTTGTGGTGCTGGGGTTTGAACCTGGGTCCTCGTGCTTGCCAGGCAAGTGCCGTAACCACTGGCTGAGCCACTGTCCCTGTTCCTGAATTTTTTTTTTTTTTACATTTATTGTTAAGAGAACATTTTCCCTCCCCTCCCCCTGCCTTGCACTTGAATATTATTTTTAAAAGTTTGGAAATGTTGGGCTGGAGCAGTGGCTCAGCGGTTGGAGCACTTGCCTGGCATGTGCAAGTACACGGGTTCAAACCCCAGCACCACCTACACAGCTAAGTGTCAGAGCAACAAAAGCCAGATGAATAATTAAAGTTGTTTCTTTCGCTCTCTCTCTATTTCTCTCTCCCTCTCTCTTTAATTTTTTTTAAAAATTGGGAATGTTTTTGGCTAATTTGTGATTGATTTTGATCAATGCTCCACATGTGAAAGAATCAATTTCTGCAGGAATTAGATACAGCATTCTGTACATGCCCGCTAGATCAGCTTTGTTACGTGAGTTGATCACTCTATGCGTTTGCAGATATTTTTAATTTATGCATTTCTTTCTTTAGGCATGTGTGTGTCTGTGTGTGTGTGTCTAGGTCTGTGTGTCTGTGTGTCTCTGTGTGTGTCTGTGTTGTGTGTCTGGGTGTCTATGTGTGTGTGTCTGTGTCTATATGTGTGTCTCTGTGTGTCTCTGTGTCTGTGTGTGTGTCTGGGTGTGTGAGTGTGTGTCTATGTGTGTGTGTCTGTCTGTGTGTGTGAGTGTGTGTCT
>PVKS010009709.1:0-21499 GCA_004027875.1 Aplodontia rufa
TGAGTAAAATCAGCTTAACCCAGAGATCTAAGGGTCAATTGTCTCCACTCATCTGTGGAGGTGGGGACTAGACCCTGGACAATGAGAAAGTTGGTCTAGTAACATGAGTTAAATCCAGATAAGATGTAATGCTTTACAATCTAATACTTTTTTAGAGTTATAATGGGAAGGGGAAGGGAGGGATAAGGGAGGGTAATTGCGGGGGGGCACTCCTGGGGATAATTGCAATATCCAGAATATATACACATTTTATACACATTTTATATTATTTTGTTAAAATCTTGTAAGGTTGTTCAAAAATAAAAAATTTTAAAAAAAAAGACTAAATTGCTAAAGTTGGCTTTGAACTTGTGAACCTCCTGCCTCAGCCTCTCAAGTTACTGGGATTATATCGCAACTGGCTACCTGCCATTGTTAATTGAGATCATGAGGTCACCCTATGACTCCACTGCTTGAGAAAACAGGTAGAGAAAAAAAATCATCATATAAGAAGGTACTGATCCATGAAAGTAGAAAACCACATCACCATTTAATCATCAAAAATCAATCGTTTTCAATGTGAAATCCATGGTACACCTAAGGATTCCACTAAAGCACCTCAGGATCCCCACATACAATATCCTTGTCTCTTCCCTTTCAATTTCATGTTATCTATTTAATACTTATATATTCTCTGATATTATAATGTTTTTAAAAATCAAGAGTATATGAACACATTGATATAGAAGAATTATCCTGATACTTCTATTGGTTTTCTATTGCTACTGCAACAAACTTAGTGACTTAAACTTTTTATCTTATAGTATTGGAAACAAGAAGTATGAAGTAAGTCTTGCTGAACTAAAATCAAAATGCTATGATAGTTTCATTCTTTTCTGGAAGTTCTAAGGAAGACTCCAATTCCTTTTCCTTTTCCAGCTTCTAGAAGCTATTTCTATTCCATTGCCCATAAACTTCTTTCTTCATCTTCAAAGCCAGCAACAAGTGAAGTCCTTTCACATCACATATAATCCTGATTTACACTTCTACTTTGGTCTTCCACTTTTAGGGATCTTTGTGATTATACTGTGTCTACCTACATGAACCAAAATAATCCCCCTATTTTAGATCAATTGATTAAAAAACTTAATTCACTCATAATCTAAATTCCCCTGTGCCATGTGAGGTGACATATTTACAAGTTTCTGAGAATTGTGATATAGATATCTTGTTGAGGGGGGTGGCAGGAGGGTGAGCATTACTCTACCTACTACAACAAAAGTTTTAAAAAAGCGTGATAGAAAACGATAGACAAATAGACATCATGCATGAATTTGATTTAATATATCTATAGTGTATATACATGAATAGTAAAAGGTCTATAAAGATGTAAAAGTATGGTTATTACTACAGAAAGTTGTTTTCTATTTCCTTTTGGAGGGCTAAATTATTTGTTGCTTTTTCTTCAACAAACTTTTTTTAAATATAGAAAAACATTATTTGCTATTTAAAATCAAAAAGAATACATAGATGATAATTAAGAATATGATAAGACAATCAACATCATTAGTCATTAGGGATATGCAAAATAAAACTATGACATATCACGACATCCCTATTTTAGAAACTTAAAAGAACTCACAATAGAAAATGCTAGGAGGGGGCTCTGTCCCCTTCCTCCACTCTGGGGGAAGTCTGCTCTTTTCCCTATGCTTTACCTTCTATAAAATAAAGTCTGTCTAAAAAGCAAGAAAGAAAATGCTAGGATGGATGCAGAGTAAATGGAATTCTCATACACTGCAAGTAGAAGGGCAAATAGTATAATTGATTTAGAAAATAGGTACTTTCCTATATAGTTAAACATATACTTTACATTTGATCCAGAAATCCTTCTCCACTAACTGAATGAAATGCTGATGAAATTTTTAAATGTTCACCAAAATGTCTATATCTACATGGTATTAGCAATTTAATTCATAATTTCTCAAACTGGAAATGACCTGAATACCTTTCAATAAATGAATGAATAAATAAGCTATGATGCTTCCATACAACATTATTCAGCAATTAAAAGGAACAAATGATGATTCATCCAACAGCATGGATAAATCATAAATACATGTTGTTAAAGTGAAAGAAACCAGACCCAAAACACTACATAATTGCATGATTCTATTTATATGACATTCTGGAAAAAGTAAAACTATAGGAATAAAGAAACAGATCTGTAATTTCCAGGGGTTAAAGGTGGAAAAGGGATTAACTATGAATAGGCACCATGAGGGAACTGAGTGGGTCATGGAACTATTCTGAATTGTGTTCAGATAAGGAATACATGACTGTATGCATTCACCATCAAAACCCTATAAACTACCAAGAGTAAAGTTTATTGATTCCAAAGTTTTAAAAAATTAACCAAAGTGTCAGAAGACAATAAGAATGCAAACTGTGATAAGTAATTCTTATTGTATGTGTATGTATGCGCATGTGTATGTGTACACAAATGTAAGTACAGTCAGATTTAAAAATATAGATACAAATGTTCTGTATGTGTGTGTGTCATTTCGTGTGTTAATGGGCATACATACATTTTGTTGCTTTGTTCAATGAGGGAAACTAGAAGCAGTGGCACCTCAGTAGCAATGAGCACACTTAGCATCCAGCTAGTAGCCTCTAAATACTATGCTTCAATAAAAGAAACCAGGGATCTTTAGAACAATACTGTAGTTAATTCCAAGGAAATCAAAGTGAGGGAAATACAGATGAACCTGGAACATCTTGTGTTTCTACAAAGATAGTGCTCAAAACAAAAAGAATATGACATGTCAAAAGGAAGCTGGAATCAACCTTGAAGGAGTTTCCAATGATCAAAGCAGGAGCAATTTTAGAAAAAAGAAACTATAATAATATTGAATGATAATCTAAAGGATAAAAGGAAAGGGAACAAGCTCAGTGGAAACACTCAAAAAGTCTTGGAATCAAGATAAGGTGTAATGTTATACAACATAATACTTTTTTGAGATATTGTGGGAAGGGGAGGGATAAGGGTGGGTAATTGGGGGGCACTCCTGGGGGTAATTTTAATATCCAGAATCTATACACACTTTATATTATTTTGTTAAAAACTTGTACGGTTGTTCAAAAATAAAAAAAACTATATGATTCTGAAGGTGAAGTAAAGATATAACCAGATAAAGAATCTTAGAAGGAAAAAATGATTTAAAAGATTTCATCAAATAAAAAGCATTTGCTCTTCAAAAGATATCAGTAAGGAAATTTTTAAAGTGAAATATCAGCTAAAACAAAAAAAATTGGTAAATCATTTATTTGATAAAGGTCTTGTACCATGAATATATAAAGAATTCTCAAATTTAATAAGATGAACAATCCAATTAAAATTGGGAAAAGTATGTGAACAGATAGTTCCTCATATGTAAATGGTGAACAATCCAACTAAAAATGGGCAAAGGATATGAAGAGATAGTTCCTCATATGTAAACAGATAATAAGCACATAAAATGATGATGAATATCATTACCATTAAATAAATACCAATTACCATATAAAGATTACACTTCACACACACAAGAACATCAATAATTGAAAAGATTCACAATACTATGTGTTGGCAATGATGTGTGTAAACTCTCACGTATTGCTTGTGGAAATGATGAAATGATAATTGTTTTGGGAAAAAATTGGTAATTTCTTAAAAAGTCAAACCTACTCTTAATATACCTGAACAATCATTACTTTTGTCTTCCACTATCCCTTCCAAATATATTTCATGGAGTAAGCATTTACTATGTCCTGGAAAGAAGCTTGGGATGTTTCATGTCTTAATTCTCACTCTCAGGTAATAAAATAGTCTATCATCATTTTAAAGACTCAATCACAAGGGAAGATGGGGAAGGATCTAGGGAGACAATTAACAATGTAGATTATTCTTTACCTCTCACCCCCAGAAGTCGAATTATACTTAAGCAATCATTTAATTCTGGAAAAATTCACATACTCATATATACATATACATATATATGTATATATACACACTCACATACATATATATACATACATACACATATATATGGACATTTATATATGTTATAGGGGCATAATATAGAAGAATCAAGAGTCTGGGTTGTGGGCAATGTGGGGGTTAACTATGGTTTAGGATCAAATGCATATCATATTGTTACTTTATACACATTAAGGATTGTACAACTCAACCCCTTAATAAAAGAAAAGACTGAATCACTATCTCAAAATTCACAAATGTGTCTGATTCCAGGTTATGATGAAATATTTGCACTTCATTCAAAATTACATCTACTTCCTGATCAAGAATTTCACAAAGGTAAGAAGTAGGGGAAGGAAGAAATTTTTTATTTAATAAATATTATTATTATTTGGCTTAAAACTTCCCCTTCTCTTGTAGGTATTTTGATAGATTCTTCCAAGCACTCCTCCCCCTTTCTCCCCTCTCCTGCAAAATGCCCTTGACTTAGAAGAATGCACTTTATTGTTGGTAGTCCTTTGCTCCTTCCTCAGGTGCCAGGGAAATGAGAGTCCACCTCTGCTGCTTACCCCTCTTTGACCCTCTGGGAATTTCTATTAACTGGATATCTCCATGCTAGCTCTTGTACCTATGACCCTACATTCACTAGAAACACTTGTATATTCTCCCCACCCTCTGAAAAGTACTCTGGGAATGCAGGCCAATTACAATACACTATTTTCCTCTGCCCCACCATAAATGAAGCAAGCAAATTTATCTTTTATAATCTAGATTTTCTAGTAAGAAGTAGACTCAGTCCCCTTCCCCCGAGAGAAGCATTTTCATCCCAACGCTGGGATAGAAGTGTGAAGGAAAAGATTCATAGTAAACTGCTTTCTCCATATAGTTTCTTTTAAATTTTTTTCTTCAAATATTTAACTATATATCCTTCTTAAGGGTGAGGAGTTTAGTTTCTAAGCACATACTTCCACTTCTTGGACTGGTTTGCTTTAATATGTGACATGTATGATATACTAGTGCCTTAGTAGCAATCTCCAATCTAACATATTGTTATTCTTCCTTCTACTAGAATACAGAAGTATTAATAAATCTTCATGTAATTCCAAGAGTCCACTGGCCAGGACTTCTACTCTAGAACCACTATTTGAAACAGCTTTAATGAACCCTGAACAATTTGGCTCTTTCTTTGCATATGTTTACCCAGGGGCTAGTTGATTAGAGATCATTGGTAAGTATTTGGTAATTACTATAGTCATAAATGAGGCATAATTCTATAATTATTGTTTTAAGAAATATTACCTCACACCTTTTTTAGTGATATTATCTGTTCTCCTCCTATTTATGATGAGATCTTTCCAGAACACCAACCTTTTTTAGAGCTCTGCCGTGGCCTTCCTTCTAATTTCACAGAAAATGCTTCTCTGTGCTTAATCTTTGATGATTCAAAACAAAATTTTTGAAACTATATAATCTTTTATCATTAGTCATCTACCCAAGATTTAATAGCAATATTTTTTCCAATCACTGAAACAAGTGGTTTGAAAATGCCTTAGAATTAGTTCATAATGTTTAGAATTTCATGGAAATGATTTTCCTGAAAATGCCAACTGCTTATTTATTTTTAAATGGTAACATACATTTCTTATTTGATGACATTCATATTTCTGTGAGGAATTAAACAAACATGTGCAGCAACATGTTAAGTGAAAAATGGGAAAGGCTCATTCCAAACAGGTGAAGACAATTATCATAATGTAGATTCTTCATTTAAAAACAAATAAACAAACTTTCATTTTTCTCCACCAATTTCAGACCTTAAAAACATTCAGAAAATGGGAAGTTCCAGAAGTCTTGTGAAAGTGTTTTTTCATTCATACTTGCTAAGACAGTTGCTCCTTTGCAGCTATGGCAAATTGTGAGTTTCCATTATAAAACTTAAGAGGAATCTATCATTTTTAAGAAAGGGAGAGAGCATGCCTAAGGCTTCTCAAATGTTTCACGGGTTAAGTATTTGGAAAAGGTCAGTACACTAATGTGGAGAACTATTTAACTTTCTATCAAACAATACATAAAATAAGCTTTGCTCAGTCTAATGGCTCTCAGTTTTATCTAATAACTCAGTTGTTGGCGAACAGTTCTTAGATCACCCATGAACTACATTTTAAGAACTTAAATTAATAGCATTTTTTTAAAATATTGAGCTTTGAAATTTCAAAAAGAGTACTAGCTAATTCTGATTTGAGAAATGGATGTCAAATTGACCCCAACCCAATCTGTGAAGTAGGATTTAAAGTAATAGGAGGTGGTAAAAGCATTTTATTCTGCTGGGAGACTGACCAGTCATTTCCAAGTCAGAGAGGGTTCAGAGTCTTATTCAAAGACAGGGGTATTAATGTATTTTTTTATATATTTTATATCTTTCTAGAATCTCTAAATCTTGGAATTCAGTTGAACAGGCTAATTAAATCATCTGCTGCACCGGTATTTGCTACCGGTGACTCCCAAGTAGGTAGTTCTCACATTCCGTTCCGACTCATTCATTGGCTATCAGGTTTCCTTAAATTGGAATTGAGTATATTAAAAAATGAGATGGCCCATAAACAAAGTAGATATGGATTAATAATAACTTAAAATAATTAGTAGAGAAAAAGACTGTGATAACCCTGAACTATAAAAAAAATTCAAGTATTCTATATTGTGTTGCTATTCCCTAGATTAATATTTCTCCACTGAGACTGAAATCTCTTTGAGGGAAAAATCAGTATCTTCCTCTTCTTCTGAAAGATTGTTCTGCCCAGATAATGCTGGGCAGATACAACAGCAATCTTCACCATTTTACTTAAAATAGTTCATCGTAAATGTAAGATAATAACAATTCTTATTTTTATGGCAGAGGCAATGGAAGTGAAAAGAATGAATGCCAGTATATAAGTCAGATATCAAATGAGCATGTAAGTGCTAAAGATCTTATGAAAGTTTTTATTAAGTAATATGAATGATTTTTAAATTCTAATTATCAAATTCCTTTCCATAAAATAACAGTGAATAATACCCTTAAACAGATGCATGTGCATGCACACACATGGATTTTTTTTATAATCATGCAAAACTGACATATGTAGAATCCCCCAAATTTGTGTAGACAGAAAAACATTGTGGAATCTTAATTTACTGACAATGAACCACTCCAACTTATAAGTAAGTTGTTTTATAAACATCCATAATTAGGCTGGATATTAGAACTTAATAAAAATTCCACAATAAAACAAATATATATATATGGTAATTAAATTTCCACATTTTCCAAAAACCATATTCTTATTTATACTATAGTAAATAGTATTTCTTTAAAAAAAAACTCTATAGAGATAGCTATAAACCTGAGAACACCAGACATGGAGCACCTAAGAATGGAAGGAAGAAGAAAAGAAAAATGGACATGATTATAAAAATAAGAAATGCATCTTAACCAGGTACCATCATTCTCACTTTAATATTATACACCTTCTGACCAGTCTATGACTGGTATCTGAACTTATGTTATTTCAATAACACTAATGTCACTTCCACAGAGTTCATGATATAGGACTGGTGTACTTTTTAAAATAGACATTACTAAAAATAAGTTTCCTGAGAACTTTGATGTTCTAGAGATGGATCTTGAAAAACAGACCTGAGAAACTTCTTGTTCATTCTCAGTGCACACATACACACATGAACATGTGCATACATGTGCACACATACATGCATATATATATACACACACATACATATACTTGTTTCAAAGATCAAAACTGGAGTGTCATGCACAAGATTGTGAAACAGAATGTACCACGCTTGTCTATCCCCACAGAAAGTTCAACTAACAACTAACACAGACAAGAATATCCTTGTGAAAACTCTAAAACTTAAGAATAAGCCAGAGATATTTGCATAGACCCCAAAATGGAATAAAGTCACATTAGAAGAGCTCCTTCAAGTCAACATGATGCCATACCAAGAGGATTTCCTAGGGCTCAAGATTTCTACAGTGAGTGAAGAGAATTAGAGGTAGACATTCCAGCTTCCCCAGCATTCTGGCACACTTTCTAGGAAGTCAAATCTAGTCTCATCTCATAAGAAACAACAGAGATAAGGCATGGATAGAGCATCTGGGGTCAGATGGAAACAGCAAAAAAGAGGAGATCTCAGAGGCCAGAATGCAAATGTTGGTGACAGCTTTGTGTATCTGCCAACAGTGGCACCTGATCAGAGATATCAGCCAACAGAATAATCCATCTAGAAAATTAAGATGGTCACCCTCAGAAGAGGTTGCAAGTTCTAACTGGCTTGAATCCCTAAACGGCCATCTTCAAGGTCCACCCAGCCTCACACTCCAAGGTTCTACCCTAAGTCCTCACCAAGAGAAAAAGACACCTATCACAGTGCAATTTGGAAAAAAAGAAAAAAAGCAGCAGCCAGTTCTGCCACTCCCAGGAGTATAAATTCCACTCAGTCCAGAAGGAGAAGGAGACAACCAACACAGCATATTTTAGCAAAGAGTAAGAGCTAGTTCAGCCACATCCTAGAATTTAAACAATATTTAGCTTAACCTGAAAACCTACCAGTCTCTACCTACACAGGAAGACAACATTTAATCATGTATTTCTCATCCCTCTCACCTGTTTCATTTGAATGCTTTTTGTTATAGGCATGAATAATTATTTTAGTGGCTAACTTTACTGACTTCTCTTTGTTAGTTTATAGTAGTTAAAAAGAGTTTTATATATACTGTTCAGTTTGAACAATGTTTTTATTTCTTGGACATGGACCTATCATACTGATACATTGGCTTGAAAAGGCCACCTACTAATGAGATAAGAATAAGACTCAAAGTAAAACTTGTGGGTATTATATATTTCTGAAAATGTGAACACTGACAAAATGACAATTCTTAAAATTATGCTAATTAGTCAATGAACATTTAAAATAATGTCTATAAATTTGTTCATACTAGTAAAAGTGATTAGTAACATAGTAAAAACAATCCTAAATGGATATATTTAATGTAATTCATGGCACAATAGAGAAAAAAATCACATTAAAGGAAATAAAATAAATTTAAGAAACATTATAAAAGATGTCTTTACTATCTTTCATTGTTTATCTCTCTGCTATTGGATTGTAAATTGCTAAAAAGTAAAACTCTTATTGGTTCTACAGGGAGAAATTAAGTATTTTTTGGCTTAAAATTAAGTTCACTGCTAGGTTGTAGGTTTTTGATAAAGCCTGTTCAAAGGAAATTTTCAAATTACTCAGTCCATAATAGAATAAACCAGTGTCATAGTGGTAAATAGGTAAATACAGTTCTTAGTATTATTAAAATTGGATAGAGTATTTTTTAAGTAAGTGGGAATATCAGCATTTTAAAAATTAGGGGAGATTTTTTTTCATTTAAGTAAGTTTGACAACTAGCATTTTAAAAATTAGGTGCTAGGATAAAAAGCTCAGGCTGAGCACAGTGGCACTTGCCTGTAACGCCAGCCACTCAAGAGGCTGAGACAAGAGGATGGTAAGTTTGAGGCAGACTAGGCAATTCATTAAGACCTTGTCTCAAAACAAATAAAAGAGCTGGGGGAACTAACTCAGGGGTAGAGTAGTTGTGTAGCCATGTACAAGGCCTTGGGTCTCAACCCCAGACCATCCCCCCACACACACACACAAAAAAAAAAACAAAACAGAGAGAGATTAATACCATTTTACCCTCAAGTCTCAGGAATAGGAGTGGTTCATATCATGGCCCTCATCATCTTTCCAAATGTGGGCATCTGGTCTCTTCCCTCACGTTTATAGATAATTCTCTCACTGTGAATGATGCAGCTTTCTTTTTGCACAAGCAGGATTCTTATTCTTCTTGCTCTAAAATCCATTCTTTTTTTTTTTTTAAGAGAGGGAAAGAGGGCTGGAGCGGTGGCTCAGCAGTTTCTGCGCTTGCCTGGCAAGCACGAGGGCCCGGGTTCAAACCCCAGCACCACGTATACAACTGAGTGTTGGAGCAACTAAGGCCATGTGAAAAACTAAATAAAGTTGTTTCTCTCTTTCTCTGTCTCTCTCACTGTCCCTCTCTCTTTTAAAAAAAAAAAAAAAGAGAGGGAAAGAGAAAGAGAGAATCAGTTTGTTTGTTTTTTTCATCTGCCTTTAGTTTCTCCAACATTTGTGAATGTGGTGCTGGGGTTCAAACTTGGCTCCTTGTGCATGCCAGGCAAGCACAGCATTCTAACCACTGAACCACCACTCCAGCCCCTCTAATACCATTCTTAATTTGTTCTCTTTGAAATCCTTCTTGGAAACCATTTTCCTTCAAGCCCAGGTGTTCCCAATGCAACTATTAGTCACTTTTTATGGGCAAATACTTATCTTTTTCATATTTATGTACCTACTATCCAGTTTGGTACTCAGCACATTATGGTTCATTAAAATATATTCATCATTGAAATAGCAGGATATAAATTTGTCAACTAGTAAAATAGTACTTCTGCAGTTTATACTTGGGTTCCCTTCTAATCAATAGCATATGACTGGAAAACACTAGATTAATTTACTCACACCCTGAGGTGTTAGGCTTATACTCAAAAGACTAAATACTCCCCAGCAGTTCAGGAACACTGTAAAAAAATAGAAGAGGGGGAGAATAAGGGCCTGGCAGGCAGAAGCTGCCTGGTAAATATAGCCTTTGCCATCTTGAGTCCTGGGGGGCATGAGACTGCTCCACAGCCCAGCACTTGGATGACTAATTTCTCTGATTCATCATAAAGAACAGGGTTAAATATGGGGTACACTAATTTTAATAGGGTTTAAAATTCTTGTCTAACAGGAAACAACTGTACAGGTATGCTAATAGGGTTCAAATGTTGACATCTATAAAATGAATCTGAATACTGGTTTTTGTTTTTTTCTGTGCTGTTTTTGTGAGAAGACTGGTAATGGGGAAAACACCAAACTAGAAATCAGAACAGAAGCTGTAGATGTCAATGACTACACCTCCAATTTGAATTCTGTAAAATGATACTTACACAGATGATACCAAAGGTTTCCTTCACTTCTAATACTGTATTTTATAACTCTAGTTGGTAGTTGTACTGTGCTTTGATCTCACTAAAAGAAATAAGAAATTTAGTGGTGGAATTATTTCTGGTATCTTGAATACCAGCAGACAAGCACTTTAAATTGGAAATGTAAGTTCTCCTAGGACAGGGATCATATCTAATTTAATGTTAGTATACCTTGCATCTAGTGTGGTGCACCTGGCACACAGTAGAATTCAATAAATATTGATTAAAAAAAAAAACAGAGGGGAAAATTTAAAAAAAAAAACTAAAACAAAAACTAAGGAACTTCATTACCAGAAGGCCCACCTTACAAGAATTACTAAAGGTGGTTCTTCAGCTACACTAAAACGTCACAAGATAGCAAAAATATTTAAAAAGCACAAAATGAAATGGCATAAATAATATAAAACAATATTCAGAATATATTGGACTGTAATGTGGGATATAAAGCAATTTTATCTCTAGTGTGATTGTCAAAAAACCAATATACTATTACAACTATAGTTGAAATAAATTGTCAGATGATATAAATACAAAATAATATAAATTTTGACATCAAACAAATAAAACAATGGTGGGTGAGTAAAAGCGAAAGGTCATTGTAGACAACCATAGTTAAGTAGATAGCTTGAAATATTCTGTTATAAGCGTGCGGCAGTTTATATAAGCCTCATAGTAACCTCAAGGCAAAAGTCTATAGTAGATGCACAAAAATTAAATAGAGAGTATACCACCACAGAAAACCATTAAAAAAAAAAGAATGTCAGGAACAGAGGAAGAAGGAAACAAAGTACATATTTTTAAAAATTAGAAAACAAGTTACAAAATGGAAATAGTAAATCCCTACATATCAATAATTATCTTCAATGAAAATGGATTAAATTCTCCAATAAAAACTGAATGCCTGATGGGACTGGTATGTGGAAGCTAATCCAAAATGACAATGGGGGGTGAATTAAAAAATAAAAGAACACAAAGATCAATGGAGTAGACAAAAGGGACTAAAGGGGAGGGAAGAGGAATGGGATAAGGAAAGATTGGTGAATGACTCTGATCTAACTTTCCTATGTACATATATAAATATACCACAGTGAATCTCATCATCATATATATCAAAAAGATACTAATTAAAAAAAAACTATAAGTAATATCAGAAAGGTCAGTAAAGTAAAGGGGAATGGAACAGGAGGAGGGAGGAAGAGAGGGAAAGTGGAAATATTGGGGACTGGATTAGAACAAATTATATTCCATGCTTTTATAATTATATCAAAATGAGTCTTGATGTTATGTATAAATAAAGAGAACCAATAAAAAGGAAAAAATTAAAATTAAATAAAAATTTTAAAAAACAATCATGACCTATCTGTCTACTACCTAAGGCACTCCTTCACATTTAAGGACAAAGGGTAAAAGTGAAGGAATGGAAAAGATATTTCATAGGAACCAAAAGAGAGCAGGGGTAAATATAGCAAATAAAATAGACTTTAAGTTTAAAACTATTAAAAAAAACAAAGTCATAAAGTGGGAAAGAGGTCAATTCATCAAAAGGCTATTAACAAAACAACTATATAAGCAACCAACCTTGGAGTACCTAAAGAAAATATTAAAGGCACTAAAGAGAGCACTAGATTGCAATAAAAGAGGAGTTCAAGACTTCAACAGCATACTTTTCAACAATTAGCAGATGGGCCAGACAGAAAATTAGTAGCAAAACACTGGCCTTGAACTACAATTTGAACCAAAAGAACCTAAAAGAAATATAGAAAACATTCTATTCAAAAACAACAGAATATACATTCTTCTTCAGTGCACATAAAATAGTCCCAGGATAGATATATGATGGGACATAAGAAAACTATGAACAAATATGAAAGGACTAAATTCATATCAACTATTTTTATAATTATAACAGTATAATTAGACATCAATAACAGGAAATCCTGGAAAATTCACAAACCCAGTAATTAACCAATATGTTCCTCAACAATCAATGAGTTAAAGAAGAACTCAAAGGGAAAAATCAAAAAGTATCTTGAGTCAAGTAAGAAGGGAAACACAATATACCAAAACTTATGAGATGTAGCACAAGCACTTCTAAGGATGGAAATTTATAGTAATAAATGCAAATATAGCAAAAAAAACCCAAAAATTTCAAATAAACAACCTAACATTACACTTAAAGAAACTAGAAAAAGAACAAACTAACCAAAATTAGCAGAAGGAAAGAAAGAAGAACAGAAATACATGAAACAGAGATTAGGAAAAAAAATAAAACATGAAGTTGATTTTCAAAATGACAAGTAAAAACTCAGCTACACTAAGAAAAAGAAAGAAGACTCAAAATTATATGAAGGAAAAGAAATTATAATTTAAATCACAGAAATACAAAGGATCATAAGAGAGTATTATAATGATTCATTAACACATTGGATAACCTAGAAAGAAAGGGATAAATTCCTAGAAACATACTTTAACAGGACTTAATTAGAAACAATAGAAAATATAAACACATTAATAATGAGTGAAGTTACTGGACTTTTTCAAAAAGTCCTTTATCAAAGATAAGCTGAGGAGCTGGAGTGGTAGCTCAGCAGTACCATGCTTGCCTGGCATGTGCAAGGACCCAGGTTCAAAGCCCCAGCTCCACATATGCAACTAAGTGTTGGAGCAACAAAAACCAGATGAAAAACTAAAGTTCATTTTTCTCTTTCTCTCTCACTCTCCCTTTTTCTCAAAAAAAAAAAAAAGCTCAGGACCTGACAGCTTCAAAACTAAATTCATCAAACATTTTGCAAATAACTAATATTAATCCTTCTCACATTCTTCCAATAAATTAAGCAGGACAGAGTACTTCTAAACTCTTAACAAGGATACTATTATCATGATACAAGAAAAGAAAAATAAAGGCAATATCTATGATAAACCTGGATGCAAAAGTGCTTAACAAGGGGCTGGAGCAGTGGCTCAGTGGTTGGAGGGCTTGCCTGACACGTGCAAAGATCTGGGTTTGAACCCCAGTACCACATACACAAGTAAGTGTCACAGCAATGAAAACCTAAATAAAAATGATCCTCTTCCTCTCTCTCTCTTTAAAAAAAAGTGCTTAACAAAGTACCATCAAACCAAACTCTATAGCACTTTGAAACATTCATTCAGCAAGATCTAGTAAGATTCATCCCAAGGATGCAAAGGTAATTCTATATGTACAAATCCATAAATTTGTTGTGCCACATTAATAAAATAAAGTACAAAACCAATATGATCGATTCAGTAGATGCAGAAAAACATATGACAAAAATCAACAACCAGGGCTTACAATGCTTATCTGGCATGCCTGAGAACCTGAGTTTGAATCCCAGCACCATATACACTGTCAGAGAAACAAAAACCAGATGAAAAAAAAATAAATTCTTTCTTTCTCTCACTCTAGCTCTCTCTAAAAAAAAAAAAAAAAAACAACAACTTTTCATAATAGAAACCAACAACAGACTACGTACATAAGGAATAACAAATATCTATATAATAAAATCTAGATAATGACAAGTTGACAGTTGACATTATATTCAATAGTGAAAATTTGAAAGCTTATCCTCTAAGATCAGGAAGAAGATAAGAAAGACCACACCCACCACTTCTCTATAATATAGTTTTGGAAGTCCTAGCCAGAATAATTATGGAAAAGAAAGAAATAAAGGACATTCCAATAAAAAAGGAAAGTGTGAAATTGTCAATGTGTGCTGATGATATTATCTTACATATAGAAAACCTGAAAGAGTATACCCAAAAACTGTTACAGCTAATAAATTTGTAAAGCCACTATACACTAATAATGAACTATACAAAAAAGCAATCAAGAAAACAATCCTGGGACTGGAGCAGTGGCTCAGAAGTTAAAGTGCTTGCCTGACCTAGGTTCCAACCCCAGCACCACATATACAACTAAGCATCAGAGAACAAAGGCCAGATGAAAGAATAAATAAAGGTCATTACCCCCTCCCTCTCTCAACTTCTCTCTTTAAAAAAAGAAAAAGAAAAAAAAAGGAAATCCTATTTCCAACAGTTACAAGATAATAAAATAAAATAAAATGCCTACAAATGAATTTAATCAGTGAGGTGAAACACCTGTACAGTGAAAACTATAAAAAAAATGATGAAAGAAATTAAAGAGGATACAAGGAAATGGAAAGACACCTCATATTCATGCATACCAAAACCACCAAAAGATTCAATGCAAGGTTGCATTGAATATCAAAACATTAATGACATTTTTCACAGAAATTTAAAAAAAAGAAACACTAAAATTTTCATGAACCACAAAAGACCACCAAATAACCAAAGCAATCTTCAGCAAAAAGAAAGCCAAAGGAATCACACTACAAATACAAATACACTATGAAGCTATAGTAACCAAGACAGCATGGTACTAGTTAAAAACTAATACACTGACCAGTGAACCAGAATAGAAACCCCCGAAATAAATCCATACATTTATAACTACGTGAGTCAGTTTTCCGTAATTGTGACAAAATACCTGACACAATCAATTTAAAGGAGGAGATTATTTTGGCTCATGGTTTCAGAGTTCTCAGTTCATGGCCACTTGTCTTGACTGATTCTGGACCTATGGTTAAGACAGAACATCATGGCTGGCAGCACATTACAGCAGAGAGTTGCTCATTTCATGTAGGCCAGGAATTAGAGACAGAGGAAGGGAGAAACGAAGGAAAGAAGAGAGGGACGGACAGACCAGGGGCAAGTTATTCCCTTTCAGAGAAACCCCAAGAGACTGAATTCCTCCAACTAGGCCCCCCTCCTACAGCTTCAATCACTTCCCAAATAAAGTCATCAAAATGTGAATACCTCAATGGATTAACCCACTGATGAAGTCAGAACCCTCATGATTCAATCACTTCTTTAAAAGCCTCACTTCTGAACATTGCTGCAATGGAGACCAAGCCTTCAACATCTGAGCCTTTGTAGGACATTCCAGATTCAAACCATAACAGCCCCTAGTCCCCAAAGGCTCATAATGTCGTCTCATAATGCAAAATGCATTTGGTCCATCTCCAAGACTCCCCTACGTCTTAAGAGTTCCTATACTGTCCAGAAGTCCAAGTCTAAAGTCTCTTCAGACTCAAGGCAACTCTTAGTTGTGAGCCCCTGTGGAAACCAAAAGCAAGTTATACACAACCAGCATACACTGGTGGACAGGGAACAGGGCAAAAAATTCCCATCCAAAAGGGAGGAACAGAGAGATAGGAATGATCAGACCAAAGCAGCAGAGAAACATTAAGTCCTGCAGTTTCGTGTCTGGCATCCAAAGCACACAGCAAGATGCAAACTCCAAAGGATTTAAACAGTCCTGTCACTATAAACTTGCTGGTTGAATCCCACATGACTACTCTCTTGGGTTTGTACTTCTCCCTCCTTGCTGCATTCCTTGGCAGATGTTCCACATTCTTGGCATCTCTAAATTCTTGGGTTTTTCAGTGCTTCAAGCTCACAGCTTCACACTTTGCCCTCTCAGGGACTGTACACAGGGATTCAGATCCTGACACATATTGTCGGGCCTCCGACAGCTTCCTTTGAACTCTCAGGAAATTTTCATGACCCTTTAACTCTTGGATTTTCCATGCCTGCCTTACCAGCACCATGTGGAGGACACCAAGATCTGCAGCCAGCAGGGGCAGTACCCAGGTCCCATTGGTCTAGAATTGTAGTGGCCTCAGTGCCTAGACTGCTGAATATGATGAAAGGAATCATGGGGAAACAATGCCCTCATCAGTCCTGTGAGAGCAGAGCACTCTGGCACTCTCTTCTCAAAGCAAAGCCTTTCAAAAGGGTTTGCACTTTATATGTGAATCTCCACGTGAAGGTCCAGGCCTCTTTTGGTCCCACCTGGCAGAAACCCAGGATACTAACAGTAGGAACCCCATCCAAAAAAGCTCCCTGATGCCTGTGTGTCAGTCTGGGCTTCCTTTGGTCCCTGCTAGTAGTCACTCAGAACACCCCCAGGTAGGTCTGCCTTCTTAAGCAGCCCCTGCCCAGCTGAAGGACAGACCCAGGCCTATTCTGCTCCAGGCACCAGCATACACCCAGGACTGACTGGAGGAGCATGCCTTCCTGTACCAGCCCTTGACCCAGGCCTCTTCTGGTCCTTGCCTGGCAGGCAACCAGGACAACCCCACTTTCCATGCAGGAAATCTCAATTCAGATATCCAGAAGAAGCTCTTCAAAAATGAAGAATCAAAATAGGGAAGGGTCACCTCAAAACCAAAACTCCCCTAAAAAGGATGCCATGGATAGGGACCAAGATGAAAACCTTGAACAAATCATCAGTGATCTGATTACTAAAAGAAACAATGAACTATAAGAATACATAATGAAGGGACTAAGTAAGAAAACTCAAGAGATGAAAAACTATTATCAAAGAACTAGACATACTCAAAAAGGAAGTAATGGAGTTAAAATCTGCAGTCAATGACAAAAGAGGAAGCACAGAAGAATATAATAACAGACTAACTTCTATAGAAAATGGAACTTCAGCTCTTGAAGAAAGAACTTCTGACAATGAGGACAGGCTGAACAAGCTTGATTGCACAGATGACAAAAAAGAAAAAAACTTACAGAACACGAACTCGATTTTAAAAACGTCTGGGATGAAATGAGAAGAAACTATCTAAAAGTAATTGGGATACAGGAAGAAAGCAAAACACAAATGGGATAAGGAACATTCTGCATGAAATAGTAAAAGAAAATTTTTCCCATATAAAAATAGTCAGATATGCTCATCCAGGAAGCTTATAGGACACCCAATAAATCTAATCAAATGAGAAGCTCACCAAGAAACATCATATTCAAAGTGTACAACAGGGAAATCAAAGAAAGAATATTAAAAGCTGCAACAGAGAAATGTCAAATCACATTCAGAGGCAAAACAAATACAAATCAATTACAGCTGATTTTTCAGCTCAGACTCAGGAAGCAACACCATGGAAGGATATTTTTCAACATCTGAATGAACACAATATGCCCAGAATACTATACCCAGCAAAACTAGGTTCAAAATTGATGGGGAAATAAGAACTTTACATGATAAGATCAAACCTTGCAGCATTCGTAAACAGAAAACCAGCATTACAAAGAATCCTTAAAGATAAACTCCAGATAGAAGAACAGGGAAACATTCCTCAACACCCACAGACAGAGGAAATTCAATAAAGCAGTATGTTATCAATAGACAACCAAGACAGCACAGAACTTACTAATAAAAAAATGACAGTGAACCACAATCACATAACTATTCTAACACTGAATGTGAATGGTCTCAACACACCAATCAAAAGACACAGACTGGCAGATTGAATCAAAAAAACAAAATCCAACAAAATGTTGCTTACAGGAAACCCTCCTTACAGCCAATGACATCCACAGATTGAGGGTGAAAGGATGGGAAAAAATCTACCAGTCGTATGGCCCAAGAAAGCAAGCTGCACAGACTACAAACAGAAACAGTATGACAGATGGCTAAGCTAATAATAACCTCAACACGTATGATTTTTTACACAAACAGGGGGAACCGTGCCTAGGATACCTGGAGATATAGGGAGTGGGGTAGGAAGGGGGAGGGATTAAGAAGGATATCAAGGAGACTGGAGGGAGGGAGTATGAGGGAATCAACTCAGAAGGAGATCTCTGACCTCCACTAGAAGTCCATTTAACACAGGGGTTCATTTGGGGGAAACAGTTCTAGAACCATGGGGAACTCAAGGGGGGAAACCATGGAATGGCATCAGCCTTGGCTAAATATGTGAATATACACTTGTTCTTGATTGTTTGATAATGATTCCCCCTCAATTATAAGTCCATATTCAACTAATAAAGAAAGAAAGAAAGCTGCAGTTGCAATTCTTATATCTGACAAAGTAGACTTCAAACATAAATTAATCAGAAGAGATAAAGAAGGCCACTACATCTTAGTAAAGGGAACAATATAACAGAAGATATAACCAAGGTAAATACATACTCTCCAAATACTAACACTCCCAACTATGTGAAAAAATTACTACTAGACATAAAACCACTAGTAGATCTCAACACAATATTACTGGGAGAATTTAATACACCTCTATCACCAAAAGACAGATCATCAAAGCAAAAAACCAGTAAAGAGATTTCCAGTCTACACAACACAATGAATCAGACAGACTTAACAGATATCTACAGAATATTCCAACTCCAAATGGGCAGAGTATACATTCTTCTCAGCAGCACATGGATCCTTCTCCAAAATAGATCATATTCTAATTCACAAAAGAACTCTCAGCAGATATAAAAAAGTAGATATTATTCCATGTATCCTATCTGACCATGGTGCCATGACCCTAGAAATTAATAGCAAAAATCATCACAGAAAACACACATATACATGGAGATTGAATAACATCCTATTAAATGAAGAATGGATCCAAGAAGACATGAGAACAGAAATTAAGGAATTCTTGGAAGAGAATGAGAATGAAGACACAACATATCAAAACCTCTGGGACACCATGAAAGCATTATTAAGAGGAAAATTTATAGAACTGAGTGTCTACATTAAGAATCAGAAGAGATCCCTAACAAATAAGCTTATGCTCCACCTCAAATCTCTTCAAAAGGAGGAACAATCTAATCCCAAAACCAGCAGAAGACAGGAAATAATAGGATCAAAGCTGAAATCAATGAAACTGAGAAAATCAATAAAAAGAATTGACGAAAACAAAGACCTGGTTCTTGAAAAAAGTAAATAAAACTGACGGCCCCCCCCAGCTAATTTAACTAAAAGAAGAAGAGAATCAAAGCAGATCAACAAAATCACAAACGAAAATGGGGTGATCACCAACTGACCCCCTTGAAATAAAAATGATTATCAGAATATATTTTGAAAAACTACACTCCTCTAAAATCTGATAATCTGGAGATCATAGACAAATTTCTAGACACATACAACATCCCCAAATTGACACAGGATGAAATTGAAATCCTAAACAGCCCAATAAAAGGCACTGAAATCCATACAGCAATTAAAAGTCTTCCAAAAAATAAAAGCCCAGGAGTTGATGGGAGTCCCTGCTGAGTTTTACCAAGAAATTGAAAAAGAGGTAACTCTCCCAACCACTTTTTAATGAAGCAACCATAACCCTGATACCAAAACCCAACAAAGACACATCAAAAAAAGAAAACTACAGACCAATATCCCTCATGAACATCAACGCAAAAATCCTAAATAAAATTCTTGCAAACCACATTCAAAAACACATCAAGAAGATAATTCATCATGGTCAAGTGGGATTCACTCCAGGTACGCAAGGCTGGTTCAACATAAGCAAATCAATAAATGGGATTCTCACTTAAACAGAATTAAGAACAAAAACCATATGATCATCTCAATAGATGCAGAAAAGGCCTTTGATAAAAATCCACACCTTTTTATGATCAAAACTCTAGAGAAAATAGGAATCAAAGGAACTCATCTTAACTTTGTAAAGGCCATATATGCCAAACCCTCAACTAATATAAAACTAAATGGAGAAAAGTTGAAAGCATTTCCACTAAACTCAGGAACAAGACAAGGCTGCCCGCTTTCACCACTTTTGTTCAATATAGTCCTTGAGTCCCTGGCTAGGGCAATCAGACAAGAAAAGGAAATCAAAGGGATAAGAATAGGGAAAGAGGAAGTCAAACTATATGTTTTTGCTGATGACATGATTCTATAGCTGGAAGATCCAAAAAACTCCACCAGAAAATCTCTAGAGCTAATAAACAGATTTGGCAAAGCAGCAGGCTACAAGATTAACACCCATAAACCAATAGCTTTCCTATATACTAATAACATTAGCACAGAAGAAGAAATCAGGAAATTGGTCCCATTCACAATATCCTCTAAAAGAATAAAATACTTGGGAATTAATATAACAAGAGATGTAAAAGTTCTTCATAAGGAAAATTATAGAACACTGAAAAAAGAAATTGCAGAAGACTTGAGAAGATGGAAACATGTTCCATGCTCTTGGTTAGGCAGAATTTATTAAAATGGCCATTCTGCCAAAAGCACTATACAGATTCAATGCAATCCCCATCAATGTTCCAATGTGATTCTTTATAGATATAGAAAAAGCAATTCTCAAATTCATTTGGAACAACAAGAAACCCAGAACAGCCAAAACACTATTAAGCAAGAAAGATGAAACAGGTGGCTTTGCAATACCAGACCTAAAATTATACTATAGAGCTGTTGTATTAAAACAGCATGGTATTGGTATCAAAACAGGAATGAAAACCAATGAAATAGTTCATAACAGCACAATTTACTATTGCTAGGCTATGGAAACAACCCCGGTGTCCCTCACAGGAAGAATGGATCCAAAAACTA
>PVKS010009709.1:21599-63018 GCA_004027875.1 Aplodontia rufa
GGAAGAGATCATGATGAGTAAAATCAGCTTAACCCAGAGATCTAAGGGTCGATTGTCTCCACTCATCTGTGGAGGTGGGGACTAGACCCTGGACAATGAGAAAGTTGGTCTAGAAACATGAGTTAAATTCAGATAAGATGTAATGCTTTACAATCTAATACTATTTTTAGAGTTATAATGGGAAGGGGAAGGGAGGGATTAAGGGAGGGTAATTGGGGGGGCACTCCTGGGGATAATTGCAATGTCCAGAATATATACACATCTTATACACATTTTATATTGTTTTGTTAAAATCTTGTAAGGTTGCTCAAAAATAAAAAAATAAAAAAAAACCCAAAAACCAATGAAATAGAATAGAAGACTCTGAAACAAACCTACAAATCTTTAAACATCTGTTTTTTTAAAAGGGGGGTCAAAATATAACATGGAGGAGACACAGCCTACTCAACAAATGGTGCTGGACAAACTGGACAGCCACTTGCAGAAAACTGAAATTAGATCCTTATCTCTCAACTTCCACAAAAATCAAATCTAAATGGATCAAGGAATTAGAAATTAAACCAGCTACCATACAAATGCTAGAAGAAAAATTAGGACCAATACTCCAGTATATCAGAGTTGGCAATGTCTTCTTCAACAAGACTCCTAAAGTGAAAGAATCACAGTTAAAACTCAATGAGTGGGATGCCATTAAACTAAAAAGTTTCTGTACAGCCAAGAAAATAGTCAAAACAGTTAAGAGATATCCTACTGAATGGGAGATAATCATGGCCTGTGATCCCTCTGACAGGAGATTAATATCCAAAACATACATAAAACTCAATAACAAAAACACAAACAACCCAATCAATAAATGGTCCAGAGAGCTAAACAGAAATTTCTCAACAAAGGAAATTGAGCAAGCCAATGAATACATGAGAAAATGTTCTAAATCACTGATAATCAAAGAAATGCAAGTCAAAACTACCTCCCTCCAGTCAGACTGGCAAAGATAAAGAATACAAACAATAACAAATGCTGGAGGGGATGTGGGGTGATAGGAACACTAGCACACTTTTGGTGGAACTGCAGACTGGTACAGCCCCTCTGGAAAGCAGTGTGGAGACTCCTTAAAAAATTAGGGTTGGATCCACCTTATGATCCAGCTATCCCTCTTCTGAGTATTTTCTCAGAGGAGTTAGAATCAGCACATTACAGTGACACAGCAAAATCCATGTTTACAGTAGCTCAATTTATAATAGCTAAATTATGGAATCAATCCAGATGTTCCCCACTGGATGAATGGATCCAAAAGCTCTGGTACATTTATACAATGGTTTTTTACTCTGCTATTAGAAACAATGATATTGCATCCATTGAAGGTAAATGGATGGCAATGGAAGAAATCATGCTCTGGGAAATTAGCCAAACCCAGAGACTCAAGAGTCGAATGTTTTCCATCATTTGTGGTGGCCGGAGCTGGGGGAAAGGTAGATAAACTCATGGATTAGAACCACAGAACAAAAATGCAATTTGTTAATATTTATGAGACAACAGTTGCAAGATACTGCATAAGGTATTTGAACAAGCTATACTGCATGCCTTTACAAAAATGTAAATGTTTAATCCTATTGTCAATATATATCAAAGAATAAGAAGGGACGATAGGAAGGGAGGAGAAGGAAAAAGGTTGGAACTGAAATAAAGCAAGGTACATTCCACGCATTTATAAGTCTGTCACTGTATACACTATTCTCATGTATATAAAAAGTGTTCTTCATAGGTACAAGAATTATGACACTGTACTTACAATGTACTTGGGGTGGTTTTTTTGTTTGTTTTTTTTGTATTTTGCCTTTTGTTTGATAAATACAGGACCCAGAAGAGTGGCAAGGGAGTAGGGAATGGGAGGAGAAAGGTAGAAGAATGTGGTGGGGTGGGAATATTGACCAAATTATATTGCTGTATTGTGTGCATCTAAGAATATGTGACAACAGATCCCATCATTATGTACAACTATAATGCACTAATAAAAATAAATAAATAAGAGATCATAAAACTAATAAACACCTCACAACAATAGTTAAGAATAAAAGTTTTCTTAAAAAAACACAAATTAACAATCTCAAAAATAAAATAGGGCCATCACTACAGATTCTATAGACATTAAAGAAATCCTAAGTGTATATTATGAGCAACTCTATTCCAATAAATTAGGCAACTTATGTTAATGAGAAAATTCCTCTTAAAAAAAAAAAAGAAAACCTACACCATCACAAAATTAACTGAAGAAGAAATAGAAAAACTGAATAGCCCTACACATGTTCAAGAAACTAAATTTATAATAAAAATATCCCACAAACCTGTTCAGACTCAACTGGGTTCACATGTGAATACTATACTTTCAAGGATAACAGAGCATCAATTTAAAAAGAAAAACTATTGGAGAAAATAAAGGAGAGAAGAATGCTTCCACCTCATTTTATGAACCATCTTATAGGGATATTACAAAATATGAATGTTAATGACCAATAGCCCAAATTCTCAACTACAAAATTGAGTCAGTAAAGGATAGTCTTTTCAACAAACATTGCTAGAACAACTGATAAACATATGCAAAAATGAACATAAATCTATCCCTGGCAAAGTTAATCTGAACCATAGACCTCAGCATTATGTATGTGAAATGGATCAGAGATCTCAGTATAAAAACCTAAAGTGATAAAATATCAAGAAAAAAAATCTTGTGGCCTTGAGATTTCTTTAAAAAAACCTTGAGGTGGGCTGGGATGTAGCTCAATGGCAAAGCACTTGCACAGCATTCGCAACATCCTGGGTTCGACCCCCAGTTCCAAAAAAAAAAAAAAACCTTGAGGTTTCTTAAATGGCACACAGAGAACATTAATCATAAAAGAAAATTTTGATAAATTGGACTTTATCATAATGAAAATTTTTTACTCTATAAAACTGAAAACATATTATAAAATAACATAAGAAAACATTAATTATGGGATTATTATACAATGAAAATGAACTAAGAAAAAATTATGAACAGGTTTTGCACATAGGAAAATGGGTGAATACTGGGAACATTATCTTAAACTTAAAAAGCCAGTCACAGAGAGTACATATGAAATTGAAAAAACAGGCAAAATAATGCACAGAACAGTGATTGCTTTTGTAAGGTGAGAATTTAGTGGAAGGGAATAATAGGGATCTTTCTGCATGATAGAAAGGTTCTAGATATTGACTGAGATGTGGGTAAAATAGGTGTACACTTTTATCAAAACGAATTAAATTGCACAGTCAAGATGCTTTTATTTTACTACAATAAATTTTACTTCAATTTTTAAAAGTGAAAATATAGGGAAAGAAATTTCACTTCCTAACAATTTATGTAATTTTCCATCAAGATTTCAAAAGGTGGGCTGGAGTGGTGGCTCAGTGGTTACAGCGCCTGCTGGCATGTGCAAGTATGCGGGTTCAAACCCCAGCACCATGTACATGATGAAGTGTTTGACCAATGAAAATAACATGAAAAACTAAATAAAATTGATTCTTTCTTAAAAAAAAAAAAAAAACATGATTTCAAAAAGTACCAAGTACTAAGTAAAGTAAAATCCAAGTGACCCCTATGCCTTATCTGAACCCAATTATAGATCATAACATAGCTAAAATGTAAGGTTTCAACATTCATTTAATTTTCCACAATTAAAGATATATTTACAACTCAAAGACACAATGAGGGCAGCAGACAGCCAATAGCACAGGATTTCATCTGCCATCTGATTCTTCCTTGTTCTTAGCTTCTAAAGGCAACACCTACCTGAACCCTCTAGAGAACAAAAAAAAAAATGACTGTAACCTTTCAGATCTTGCAACCATAAACTGAGAATAATTCCAGACAAAGCTTGTCATCAAGACCAACCCAGGACCAACCCAGAAGCAATCACTTCTTTAGTAGCCCCAGCAAGGTCATTCAATTGAGTAAAATTGATCTTTCATGATATTAACCCAGGATTCTAACTAAGCTGACATGGAGATGAACTTTTGTCCAGCTGGCTGCAAAAACACATGCATCAATTCTTTCTTTCTCACCCTCATGCTAGCCTTTCCCTCCCCTCTTCCTGTTTCTTTTCTTTTTCACACATGCACAAACAGTCACGTCGTCAGATGAGGCAAGTGAATACTGAATCTTATGGGTAAAAAAACAGATGTTTTCCAATTTTGCTTCATGAAACTATATTTTATATTGGGTTCTTCCATAGATTTATAGCCAATGAAGAGATGTTACTACATTAGCTCATGGAGGGGGATGATAAAAACTGGAAAGGAAGAGTCAGACAAGGCAAAAAGAAGTTATCCAGAAGGCTGCAATTGGAGAAGCATGACAAATGGGCAGCACAGTTTTAGAGGGTTCCGGCAGAGAGGCAGATTGCCTGACTGGGAGAGATTCTCCACAGCTGGAGCATCGCACAAACCATCTGGAATTTTTTAAATCTGCTTTCCCCAGGTGATCTGATTCTCAGAGTGCCAGTGGAGATGAGAAAAGGGGGGATGGGCATATAGTTCAGAATAGTTTCAAATGCTCCCCAAATTAGTTAATGAAATCTTGTTTGAATCAGTTTCAGCTTTTCTAAAAGGAGCCTCTAGTTTTCTGCTGTTTTCTCACAAAGAATTGCATGTTTGGATTTAACCTCTTCAAGTTTTCTATACAGTGGAACAAAACTGGATTCCCAGCATGGTGGTCAAAAGACTCTTAACTGTTGGATCTGATCCAAATTGCCCAACACAGGCCAACAAAGCTTCATTTTCAGTCTCACATCTCTTGACTAATCTTAGCACCACTTTAGCTGTTGCCAAAAGGGGAACCTATATACAATGATCCTAAGTTTTCTTTCCCAGATGGTCCAAACTCCAGATACAAAACAATAAAGGAAAGTAATTTTAAAAATTAAGAAACACCACAAACCTTCACAATAATGAAGACTTTTGTTTTCTTTTACAAAACCAAGTCTGACTATGAAAGTGTGGTTGAGTGGGTGTATGAGGAAAAGGACAGAGTTTACCGGGTAACAGGAGCAAGGGAAGACAAAAAAGATACCAGGAAAGGAATTCAGCTTCTATTCACATTTATGGTCCCTACCTTTTTTTTTTTTTTTTTTTGTCTCCTCTCTTTTTATTTAAAAGGCCAGGTACTAAGTATTTAAGGCTATGTGAATCCATACAGTGTGTGTTATAACTACTCAACTCTGTAGTTGCAGCATAAAAGCAACCATAGACAATATATAAACAAATGAGTGTGGCTGTCTGCTAATTCATTAATACTGAAATTTCGATTTCATATTCTTTGCATGTTATCAAATATTATTATTCTTTCATTTTCTTTTTTCCAATCATTTAAAAATGTTAAAACCATCATTAGCTTGCAGACTACCAAAATGAGCAGTGGGCCAGATTTGAGCCATAGTTTACCAGGTAATCTCTGTTTTATACCAACAGAGACCATTATCCAACTTCCATTTCCAGAACTGCACATGGTTGCAGCAAGAGACACATGGTACCTTACTCAGGGTAGATTTTTTTTAAACAATTGAAGTGTTCCATTGTACTATAAGGGATCATGGTAAACTTTATTTTTGGAATCAACAGATGCTTGGAAGTCTAAATAAACATATGTATCTGAAATAAACGCCTTCCTCACTTTTCAACTTTCAAGAATTTTCTACTTGTCTATTATTTTCACATTTTTTATATTTTCATGTTATCAAGAAAGGTAGTTTCTTGATGAGCATGAACCTTCTGAAGTATCTATTAGTGCTTTATTTGGATGATAATAAAGGATATACAGGTGCCAGTACCTTTCTATTCTCTCTCTCACCTTTCTTAATTAAAACACTTACATGTCCACCCAAATAATTAAGTATCTCTACCTTGGTAGGAAGAGGGGAGGGAAAGGCTAGCATGAGGGTGAGAAAGAAAGAATTGATGCATGTGTTTTTGCAGCCAGCTGGACAAAAGTTCATCTCCATGTCAGCTTAGTTAGAATCCTGGGTTAATATCATGAAAGATCAATTTTACTCAATTGAATGACCTTGCTGGGGCTACTAAAGAAGTGATTGCTTCTGGGTTGGTCCTGGGTTGGTCTTCATTATTCTGGGAATAATGAATTCATCTGTGATTTTAAAAGAGGTAAAACAGTTGGGTGAAACTGCTGGCGTTGCCTGACTCTGACATTGTGCTATTTGGCCTCTTCTTGGATTCTTCTCCAGTTTGGTAGATTCCCTTTTGCCATGGCAGGGTTATACATTTTAAAACTACAAGTTTTGGCAAATGCTTTTCACAGAGTTTTCCCTGAGAGGGCCGCCATACCAGATAGACACCAGGCCAGGAATTGCTACTACAGATATGTTCCTGCCCTCAAAAAACTTACTATCCATTGTGAGGGCACAAGACACACAAAAGAGTAAAAGAATAACCACAAAGAGTTCACATAATTCAACATATGTAAAAACTTATAGCATTATGGAATCCCATATCAATAATAAAAATGAAAGCTTGGAGAATTTTTGTGAGAAAAATTTCCAAGTCCCAAAAATATTTCCTGTCTATTAAGAAGACAATTGAAAAATAAACAAACAAAAAAAATAACACCTATGGAAAAAAAAAGTATTTTCCAAAAGCAAGCAAAAGTGTATGTATTACAAAGATAGAAAAATATGGGAAATGAATCATGGAAGATATAATAAACAGGTAATATAGGCATAACAAATGTCCTCAAGGCACACACCAGGGGATATATTTTTATGGATAATTTTTCCTCTTTTATGTATGTATTTATTTATTTGAGAAACAGAGAGGCAGAAAGAGAGAGAGAAAGAATCAACTTTACTTAGTTTTTCATCTGGCCTTTGTTTCGCTGACACTTAGTTGTGTATGTGAGCTGGGGTTTGAAACCCAGTCCTCAAGAATCCCAGGCAAGTGCTCCAAACTGCTGAGCCGCCACTCCAGCCCCATATTTTTATGTTTAAAGTCAACTGTATATTAAAAAGCTAAAGCTTGTATTTAAAATTCTACAGAATTTTTTTCAAAAGGACAATAATAAAGAATCAAAGTATCTTGTGACAGGTACAGATTAACAATCAAGGAAGTCAGAGACAGCTGGGGACTGGCGTAGTGGTTTACAGAACAGCACAGTCCTATTCATAGAAGCCTGCAGAAAAGAAAATTCCAGATGTTGAAAGGGGTGGTACATCAGAGACAGAATGAGGATGGCAGGGGAAATTGGGGCACAAAAGAAATCTGCCTGCTATGGCAAAGGTAATCCACCAAATGAAAAAAGATTCCAAAAAGAGCCCAACCAGCACAAAGTCAGACTGGACAGTCAGGCAAAGTCAAACTCTCAACCAGCTGACATCTCATTCACGTAATTGTTCTATAGCCATAATCAGTAAACATTAGAATCAGAAAGTTCCTTTGAGAGGACATAATATTAAGCACTAATTTTATAGGGAAATATCTGATCCAGGGAGGAAACTACCTTACGAAAGGCCACACAAGATCTAGTACTCTAACCCTAGTGTGCAGTCTCCCAGATGGCTCAGTATGATGTCCATTGCAACAAACTGCCTCCACCCAAGGCTTCAAGTGATTTGTTTTCATTCCTGTTGCTATTGTCTTAGAAATTTTTGAAACTCACCTTTTGATATCTGAATTTATAAATGTAGGCTTAAGATGACCAAAATGTAGCTGGATTTTGTTCTTCTTAAATCGGCCTACAGGATAATTAATACAGGTTCTAGCATCAGTTGTTATACTTAAATTCCAGCACTGCCATAACTGAGTATATGGGCTTGCGTAAGTTATTTCACCTCTCTAAATCTCAAGTTTTACATCCACAAAATAGTGATAAAAATAGTACCTCCCATAAAGGTCTATCATGAATAGTAAATAATATTTTATTTGTAAAGTACAGAATACACTTACTGAAATATTAAAAATCAGTAACAATTAGCTATAAAGATGTTAGTTAGCTATTGTTAAAGAAAACATTCACTTTCTCTCTTTTTTTTTTAACCTAAGAGGCACAGCACAGATTAACGGTTTAGAAAGTTAAGAGCATAGGCTCTAGAAACCCCTGCTCTTCCACTTACTAGTTGTTTGAGATTAGGCAACTTACTTAAGCTCTCTCCATCTTATGTTTACTATCCACAAATGAGGTTGCTGTAAGGATTAAATGAGATATTGTGCATAAAGTGCTTTAAAATAGAAGCATTTGATAATTTTTTTTAAAAAATGGGAATTTCCATTTACTAAAAAGTATTAGTGAGAACATTTTGGTTTTTCCAAAATGTATATGCCTGTGTATACAGTGACTGTATGTGCCTACAGTAAACACGTGGTGGTAGGGAGAATATATGGGAGGGAATTTTGGAGAGGGAGGAATGAACAGGGAAAATAACAACAAAAACTACTCCAAGAATTCACCTCCAAAGTCCCTATAAAGAGGTTTTCTCCTTCAAATACCCAGAGTATGTTTTTAATATAATATATTTTAGGGTAGTATTTCATTTTACAACAATAGTATTATATCATGCATAATGTCCTATACCTTGCTTTTTCTTTTTTTTTTTATTTGATGATAACTTCTTCACACTGATCTACTTTGTCTTATAAATTTCAGATTGGATAGGAAGTTCATATCAATTTCTTCTAGACTCCCTGTTTTTCTCCAACCAGAACTACCAGAATGACTAAGGAGGATTTAAATGACTTCAGTCCATGCTGATAAAGAAACTGTCCATCACTAGTTCTTTCTAATCAGTGAAATAATGAAATGCACCACTCTTCCAGCACCACCCTATTTGCTCACAGATATCTGGTATCCAAGTAGCTAAGTCTTTTGAGGGTATTTTAAAATATTTTTGTTCTTTCCCAATTTTCCATCTCTGTTACCCATTTACACAAAGCCCTGAGACCAGTATCACCACTACCGCCTTCAATTCAAAACCTTTGACTTGGTATTAGAGGATCCACTGAGATTTCAGCCAGTAATCTGTCCATAGGAATAGCCAATGGTCAGAGCCATAAGTTATGAAGTAAGCAAAGTTAATATCCAAGCTCTGTGCCAAGAGCCATAAAACAAAGTTGGCAGGGAGAGGCAAGGAAGGGAAATGGGTGTCAAATACAAGCCAAATGAGTTAGAAACACCTAATATCACCAGAATCACCTAGAGACCACTGCAAAACGATTACTGCTGCCTTCGACACAAAACTCCTTAAATATTGCTGACCAATGGCTGGGCCCAGAGGAACAGTCTGGACGGGAGTAAGAGTGGTACTAAAGCCTTCTAAGTTCTCTGGCTTCTTAGCCTATTCACCTATTGTTATAGTTTCCCCTGTTACAGAGTGTATTTCTAGCAATGTAGGCCTAGATGTAAGCCCGTCCTCCTTGGGCAAGTCACTGAAGCTTTATGAACCTGAGCTAGCTTAACCCTATGATGATTATAATTCTTAGACTCTATAAATTTTCTTTAAGAATTTTAAAAGTATATATATTAATATCTTTTAAGATTTGACAAAATGAAAAAATGGCTTTTTAAAAAATATACTATTTAAGTAAAAAGATAACATATTAGACTGAAAATATTTAACAAAAATATACCTATTTTGTTATACCTATTCCTAACAATTCAAAAAATTCTACAAATCAATAAAAAAAATGCAAACTAAACAGGGAGATAGGGAGATACCATGTATTGGCTTGGCAGGGATTAAAAAGATTAATAATACCCTTCTTGGGAAGGCTATGGGGAAAAATGATACATTCAGAGTGAGAGGGAGTATAAACAATTTAAGTAAGCAGTTTACCTGTAACATTATACATGCATACATGTATATATACATATATATATACACACACACATGTATATATATACACACACAAACATATATACATACATACACATACACATATATACACACACATACATACATAAATATGTTTATACGTTAATAGAAAAGTTATGAAAATTTATACAACTGGTAATGACATCTATTCCGGGTAAACACAATTGAGGAACATGGGCAGAAAATAAAAGGAGAATCAATTAGCATATACTATGTATACAGCATATCCTGAAGTTTCCTCCAAACAACATAGATTTCTTTCATAATTTTTCAACAAAAAAAGTTTGCAGATTATAAAACAAAGTACACACATTATTTTTCTAAAGTTTTATCTGTCAAGCAAAAGGAATTTAAGGTGATAAACAAAACATGAAGTACTGTTTTTTACCAGAATTTCTTATTTAAAATTATTTAAGAGACCAGAACTTTTTTAAAAAAATTTGTCTTAAACCTTCCTTCTGTGTAAGAAAATGATAATTCCAGGTCTAAAATATACAATTACAGCTTTCTTTCAGAAGATTGTTAAGGCTGGAGTGGTGGCTCAGCAGTTGGATTGCTTGCCTAACATGTACAAGGACCTTGGTTCAAACTCCAGCACCACATGTACAACTAGGTATTAGAGAAACAAAGATTAGATGAAAAAAGTAAATAAAAAATTGATTCTTTCTCTCTCACTTTATTCCTCTCTCTAAAAAAAGAAAAAGAGAGAGAAAGAGTGTTAATCAGCAGTCAGCTTTCCATTACTATAACAAATAACTGAGAAAAATCAACTTAAAAAGAGAAAAGTTTGGAGCAGTGGCTTGGCGGTTATGGCGCTTGCCCAGCATGGGTGAGTACACGGGTTCAAACCCCAGGACCCATGTACACAACTAAGTGTCAGATCAACAAAAGCCATGTGAAAAATTCAATAAAAATTGATTCTGTCTCTCTCTCTCTCTCTCTCTCACTGCCCTCTCTTTAAAAAAAATAAAAAGAGAAAAGTTTTTATTTCTGCTTACAGTTTTGAAGGTTTCAGTCTATGACTGATTGGCTCAGTTGTTTGAGCCAAAGGCAAGGTAACACATCATAGAAGAACTACATGAAAGAGCAAAACTGCTCACTTCATTGTCCAGAGCAAAAAAGAAAAGAGAAAAAGACCAAAATCCCATTATCACTTTCAATAGCATGCCCCCTGTCACCTGCAGATATATTAGGTCCCACCTGGAAAAGGTTCAACCACCTCTCACTAGCACCACAGGCTAGGGACCAGGCCTTTAACACACAGGCCTTTGGGGGAATATTCCAGATTCATCCCACAGCAAATATGAGAGAAAATTTCCTTATAAATAAATCTTTTGCTTTTCTATTATTGTTCTCATCTTTACGGCATATAATGGAGATCAACACATTCCTAAAACATGAACCCATCTTTGATATCATCTTAAATTTGAACATATTTCTGTCAGATACAAACTTATCAGTTCAATTTTAAGAGATTAGCAAATAAAACATACAATTATTTCCACTTCATTATTGAAAATAGTATAAAAATATTACAATTTTATCAAAAATCAAGAATTATGAAAAATTCTGTTTACCCTGGAGGCAAATGGAGCAACAATACTCCAAACTGAAGTCAGTGAAGTTCATCTTCAGTATGCCCATTTCCTCTTTCTCTGCCCAGTTCAATATAGGTGCTGCTTCTCAAGGTATCCCTAACTCCCTCTCCCCCCACCAAAAAAAAAAAAAAACTGCTTTCAGGAAAGAATGTGAAAAACAAATTTACATTGCTGAGTGAAATATATACAAAGGAATAAAGCTAAATTTGAGAAAGCAATTTTTATTTAATACCCAACATTGCCAGGTATTGGATATGATGAAAACCAAATTGATAGATCCTGTCCTCAAAGAATATGGGGAATGAATACATAAGCAAGCAGTGTATTAAAGTGTGGTAATTGCCATGATGGGTATAAGACAGGGTGTTATAAGAGAGGAGTTCTAACAAACTGCAAAGGTTCTTACAATTCTAGAATTATATAAGCCAAGTCTTCAAAACTAATGGGCATTAACCAAACAAATGTGGGTAGGAAGAAGATAATACAAAGAATGACTGCCTGACACCTATGAATTTCCATCATCCTCTTCATCCAAAATATGTCAGACAGTAGGACCTCAAGTTCAAGGCCAGCCTCAGAAATTTACCAAGACCATGTCTCAAAATTAAAAAATAAGAAGGACTAGGGATGTAGTTTAGTGATAAAGTTTCCCTTGGTTCAATTCCATTAGCCTCCTTCCCACCAAATAAATAAATATACATATAAATAAATTAGACAATTTGAATGAAATACTCAAATTCCTTAGCAAGACAAAAATTAACAAAACTAATGAGTAATGAAGTTGGAAACAAAATCCAAGTTTTCTAATTTCCATTTCCTTTCATCATTTGAATACTATTTCCCTCACTTCTTCACCTCTCTTAAGCTTCAAGTGATCATGAAAAATAATTTTACTAGTAAAACAAGAAGGCATAGAAAACCCCAAAAGCAAAGCAGAAAGTAAATAAGTATACCCAGCCATCTGGGGAACTAGTTTTCTTTCCTCTAGAGAACAAATGTTTGGGACAAAACAGAATTCCCAGCAACAGTGTATATGCCATTAAATATTGTAGGTTTGGCAGCACAATAAATATTCAACCCCAATGTCCAAACAGAATAAATATCTGGATAGTCTCTGCCAAACCAAGATTGCAAACTACTACTATATCTTCTGAAGTAAAAATAATCAGCAATAAATTAATTCATTCTGAGCTAAGCAATACTTACAGGGGAATTTACAACTTTAAGTGCCTCTATTAGAAAATGAAAATGATCTCACAAAATTAACTCAAGTTTCCACCTCAGAAAACTAGAAATGAAGAGCAAATTCAACTCAAAGCAAAGAAAAGAGGTAATAAAGACTGAAGTGTAAAACAATAAAACAGGAAATAGAAAATAAATAAAACCAAAAAAAAAATGCTTCTGAAATGGTAAAAAAAAAAAAAAAAGTCTCTTATTAACAAGGGCCGATGGTAGAGTCAGAAAAGAACAAGTTAGCAAGCACCATAATCAGAATGCTAAAGGACACATTACCACTGATTCTATAGAAATTTTTTAAAACTATAAATGAATATTTTGAACAATTTATGTAAATAAATTAGACAAGTTGAATGAAATTGACAAATTCCTTACAAAGACAAAAATTAATAAAACTGACTGAAGAAGACACAGAAAATTTGAATAGGCCAATAAAGAGTACAGACTAAATTAGTAATTAAAATCTTCATTTAAAGAAAGCCCAGACTCAGCAGGCTTTACTGGCAAATTTGATGAAGCATTTAGGAAGAAATAAACTCTTCCATTAAGTGGAGAACGAGTGAATGTGTCCCAATTCATTCTCTAAGGTGCTGAGGATACCCTCTATACCTGCTATGAACAAAACTTAGACCATCTGATTCAGTTGATTCTGATATCTCTGGCTGGGTTGCATGTTGGTTGATGAGGAGGTTGTTAATGGGAATGAATCAAGGGGAACTTTACCACTGAGTTACATCCCTAATCATTTTATTATTTTTTTGTTTTGTTTTGTTTTGAGACAGGACTTTGGTAAGTTTCTGAGGCTGACCTTGAACTTGAGATCCTTCTGCCTAAGCCTCCTGAATCACTGAGATTACAGGAATGTGCCACCATGCCCAGCTTCACATGGATTTTTTTTCCCATTTTTATTGGTTCTTTTTAATTATACATGATAATAGAATACACAATGACATAATTGTACAAACACGGAGTATACCTTGTTTGGATTCAGTCCTCAATATTTCCCATTCCCCTCCCTTATTTCCACTTCCTGATCTCTTCCTTCTACTCTATCAAACTTTTATTTACTAATAGTGTTTTTTAATCAGTGTCTTCTTTTTTTTTTTTTTTTTCAGAACTGAGGACCGAACTCGGGGCCTTGCGCATGCTAGGCAAGCGCTCTGCCACTGAGCTAAATCCCCAACTCCAATCAGTATCTTCGTGATGGACATGACTGTGAGATTCACTGTAGTATATTCGTATCTGTACACATGAAAGTTGGGTCTGATTCATTCCATGAACTTTCTCTATCCCAACTCTCCTCCCTCCCTTTCATTCTCCTTTGTCTATTACTCTGATCTTTCCCTTATTATGGATTATCTTTCACATATCAGAGAAAACACTCAATCTTAGACTTTTTGAGACTGGCTAATATCACTTAGCATGATAGCCTCCAGTTCTATCCATTCACTAGTAAATGCCATAATGTCATTCTTTATGGCTAATACTCCATTGTGTATATGTACCACATTTTCTTTATCCATTCATCAGCTGAAGGGCCCCTTGGTTGGTACCATAGTGTGGCTATTGTGAATTGTGTTACTATGAACACTGATGTGGCTGCATCAATAGAGTATGCTGCTTTTAGGTCCTTTAGATATATATTGGGGAGTGGGATAGCTGGCTCAATGGTGGATCCATTCCTAGTTTTTTAAGGAATCTCCATCCTCATTTCCAGAGAGGTTACACCAATTTGCAGTCCCACCAACAATGTATAAGTGTACCCTTTTCCCCACATCCTTTCCAACATATATTGTTGTTTGAATTCTTGATAATTACCAATCTGACTGAAGTGAGATGAAATATCAGCGCAGTTTTCATTTGCATTTCTCTAAATGCTACAGATGTTGAACATTTGAGGAGTGCCTGTTTAGCTCTTTTGCCCATTTATTGATTGGGTTATTTCTTCTTTTGACATTAAATTATTTGAGTTCTTCATATATACTCAACTAAGGTCCTATCTAGATGGATTATTAAGACCAACTATGAAGCTTTCAAGGTTGTCCTAATTCGTGTGAAGAAAGTTTTACATACTCAGAATAGAACTCATCAATAATACAACAATAATAAATGCTGGAAAAGATGCAGAGAAACAAGAACACTTTTATACTATTGCTAAGGCTCACTATGAAAATCAGTACAAAATTTCCTCAAAAGGACAGGAATGGTGCAAACCAATAAATGTGATTCATCACTGAAACAGAATTGAGGCCAAAAACCACATGATCATTGTAACTGATGCACAAAAAGCCTTCAATAAAATCCAGCACCCATTTACGATCAAAACTCTGGAGAAGATAGGGATCCAATGAACATATCTTAATTATGGAAATGCCATACTTGACAACCCCACCACTAGTATAATAATAAATGGAGAAAAACTGAAAGCATTTTCACTAAACTCAACAACAAGCAAGGCTGCCCACTCTCATCATTTTTATTCAATATAGTCCTCAAGACCCTACCCAGAACAATCAGGCAAGAAAGGAAATCAAATGGATAAAAATAGGAAGAGATGAAGTCAAACTATCCCTTTTTGCTGATGTCATGATCCTATATCTTAAAAACTCAAAAATCTCCACCATAAAACTGCTTGGACTTATAAGCAGATTTATTAGCAAAGTGACAGGCTACAAAATCAACACCCATAAATCAATAGCTTTACTATACACTAACAATAATAGGTCAGAGGAAGAAATCAGGAAATTGGTCCCATTCACAAAAGCCTCAAAAAAATAAAAAAGTACTTGGGAATTAATCTAACAAGGGAAGTAAAAGACCTCTACACAGCAAACATTATCAAACACTGAAGAAAGAAACTGAAAAAGACTTGATTAGATGACAAGACATTCCATGTTCTTGGTTATGCAGAATTAAAATGTCCTTTCTGCCAAAAGCACTATAGAGATTCAAGCAATCCCCATCAAGATATCAATGTCATTCTTTACATATATAGCAAAATAAATTCTCAAATTCATTTGGAATAACAGGAAATCCAGAATAGCCACAACACTATTAAGCAAGAAAGATGAAACAAGTGGCTTTGCAATACCAGATCTAAAATTATACTATAGAGCTGTTGTATTAAAAAAAAAACAGCATTGGAATGAGTATCAAAAGAGGAATGAAGACCAATGGAATAGAATAGAAGACTCTGAAACAAACCCACAAATCTTTAAACATCTGATTTTTGACAAAGGGGGTCAAAATATAACATGGAGGAGAGAGACTATTCAACAAATGGTGCTGGACAAACTGGACAGCCACTTGCAGAAAGTTGAAATTACATCCTTATCTATCTCTCAGCTTGCACAAAAATAAAATCTAAATGAATCAAGGAACTAGGAATTAAACCAGCTACCATACAAGTGCTAGAAGAAAAATTAGGAACAACACTCCAGAATTGGGGAGTAGGCAACAACTTTCTCAAAAAGACCCCCAAAGTAAAAGAATTCAAGTCAAGAATCAATGAGTGGGATGCCATTAAGTTAGAAAGCTTTTGCTCTGCCAAAGAATTGGTCAAAACTGTCAAGAGAGAAACTACAGAATGGGAGATAATCATGGCCTGTGATACCTCTGACAGAAGACTCATATCCAAAATTTATAAAGAACTCAAAAAAGTGGATATCAAAAACACAAACAATCCAATCAATAAATGGGCCAGAGAGCTAAACAGAAAATTCTCAACAGAACAAATCGAGCAAGCCAATGAACACATGAGAGAGTGTTCTAAATCACTAGTAATCAGAGAAATGCAAATCAAAACTACATTAAGGGACCCCAAGATGGTGACCACCAAACCAACAGTGACTAAGAGACGCTCCTGAGAAACACCTCACACTGCAGGAGTGCACGCGGATTCCCACAGTAGGACAAAGCTCCCAGTGTAGGGGAACATTACCCTCCCCCCCGCCGCTACTTTTTTTTTTTTAACTCCAAAGGAATAGCATGATACATTAACGAATATAAAGGAGAAGTTTGTGGCAACCGCGCACTCAGCCCCACACCCCGGGGGAGGGAAGATACTCCAGAGGGGAGGAAACAGAGCAAGTTTCATAAAAAAAAAATGGCCTAATCTGGTCTCGCGAACCCCCTGAACTAATCGCTCTTAATTTACAAGAACTTGGTATAAAAACGCTGGGAATAAATCACTCACATTAGCGAACTTTCAGCTGTTCGTGCAAGCAGCAGCATCCAGCTGGCCATTGTGAACTTTCCCTGAGGGCGGGACTGGTTGCTCAGCAAAAAATGGTCTTGGGGTCTCAGCCACCACGGTCAGAAAAACAGATTCTACTGCCCCAAGTTTTGGCCATCTCCCAAGGGTCTGTGTGGTGCTGGGATTTTCCTCTCCACCTCCAGTCGCTGCCTCCGAAGCCGGGGGAGGAGAGGAATCGGCACAAATACTTTAACTCAATTACAGCGGACAGCACTTCTCCACCTGTGCTAATGGTTTACAAGAGCTGATTTTCAAGTCCTTTAAACTAATCAGTAGCATCAGCATGAGAGAGCGGGGTTGGTCACTCAACAGCGACTTGGGGCTTCAGTCCCCACGAACAGAAATAGAGAAGTTCCCACCCCCCCCCAAAACCTGGCCCTCTGCCCTGGGGGCTGTGTGGAACTGCTCATCCCCTCTCCAGCTCCCAAACCTCTCGGATGGTGACCTTCTGACCCCGCTCTACAAGCCCAACTAGGAGGAGTCTGTGAACAGAGCTTGCTGCAGTAAGGCACATCCTTCTCAAGGGGACCTTCTGTCTCAGCCTCTGCAAAAGCGACCTGTAACTCTCTAACAAGGCAAGGTCTGATATCAGCCTCAGGAACCTTTGAATAAAAGGGCTTTCACTTAGCATCTGAGCCCTCTGTATAGCCAAGGCTACATAGGCCCTGACCTCATCTTACAATTGATCCAGAATATCACATCCAAGATGCTTATAGAACACCAAATACGCCTAATCAAATGAGAAACTCACCAAGACATATCATATACAAAATGAATAACAGAGAAATTAAACAGAGAATTCTAAAAGCAGCTAGAGAAAAGCTCCAAATCACATTCAGAAGCGAACCAATTCAGATCACTATGGCTTTTTCCGAGCAAACAATGAAGGAAAGAAGAGCTTGGAACAATATCTTTCAAGTGTTGAAAAATAAAAACTTCCACCAAAAGATATTATACCCTGCAAAACGCAGCTTCAAATGTGATGGTTAAATTAAATACTTCAACGATAAACTCAAACTAGCAAGATACATGAACACAAATCCTGCACTACAAATATTCTCAAGGATGTTCTCCATTCAGAAGAAAATGCTAATGATACCCTAAATCCTTAAACAAAAGCAACTCAATAATCATATTATACGCAAATTGACTTCCAAGATGACTCAAAACTCTGTAATTGTTACAAAAGTCTGAGAGACTCAGCCTCCCATATCTATTCTAACTTTGAATGTGAATGGTCTCAATGGCCCATTGGACCAAAAAACAAAATCCTACACTATGTTGCCTACAAGAGACACATTTGACACTCAAAAATAGACACAGGCTGAAAGTGAAAGGATGGCAAAATGTCTACCAGGCCTGTGGCTAAAAAAAGCAAGCTGGCATGGCGATTCTAATTTCTGATAAAATTAATTTCCAACTAAAACTAGTCAGAAAGGACAAATAGGGACACTTCATCATACTAAAAGGAACATGCCATCAAGAAGATATAATGATAATTAACATTTATGCCCCCAATTACAACACCCCCCCAAATATATGGAAAAAATACTTCAGGACATTAATCCCCTCATTGATCTCAACACAATAATTCTGGGGGACTACAACATTCCACTATCAACTCTAGACAGATCATCAAAACAAAAAATCAACACAGACATCTTCAATCAGAACAACTCTCTTAATCAATTGGGCTTAACAGACATCTACAGACTATCCATCCTAAGACAGCTGAATTTACCTTCTGAGCGGCTCATGGATCCTTCTCTAAATTAGACCACATTCTACTTCACCGAGATAATATTAACAAATATAAAAGAGTGGATATAATACCATGTATCCTGTCCCATCATAATGCTATGATCTTAGCAATCAAAAACAAGAGAAACAACAGAATCTACTCAAATACTTGGAAATTGAATAATTACCTCTTAAACGAAGGATGGGTAAAAGAGGCAATGAGAGCAGAAATTAAGAAGTTCTTGGAATTGAATGAGAATGAGGAAACAAGATACCAAAAACTCTGGGGCAGTATGAAGGCATTCTTAAGAGGTAAATTTATAGCACTGAGTGCATACATCAAAAATCTAAAAAGAGCCCAGATAAACAGCCTTATGCTTCAACTCAAACGACTACAGAAAGAGGAACAATCCAAACCTAAAGCTAACAGAAGACAGGAAATTACCAAAATCAGAGCTGAAATCAACGAAATTGAGAACAAAAAAACAATACAAACTATTAACAAAACTGAGTTGGTTCTTTGAAAGAGTGAACAAAATCGACAGACCCCATACCAACATCACTAAAAGGAAGAACGAAATGAAGCAAATCAACAAAATCAAAGATGAAAATGGGGATATCACCACAGACTCATCCAAGATACAGAAGAGTATCAGAACCTATTTTGAAAAATTGTACTCTGCCAAGTTTGATAACCTGGAGGACATGGACAGGTTCTTGGACATATATGACATCCCCTCTTTAACACAGGACATTGAAAATCTAAACCAACATATCACAGATAGTGAAACTGAAGCTGCAATCAAAGCTCTCCCCACAAAGAAAAGCCCAGGTCCGGATGGATATATGGCAGAATTCTACCAAACCTTCACAGAACTAACACCGATCCTCTACAAGCTCTTCCAGGAAATTGATAGAGTGGGAACACTCCCAAACACTTTTTATGAAGCAAATATTACACTGATTCCAAAAGCCAACAAAGACATGTCAAGAAAAGAAAACTACAGACCAATTTCCCTGATGAACGTTGATGCAAAAATCCTTAATAAAATTTTAGCTAATCAGATACAAAAGCACATTAAAAAGATAATACATCTTGATCAAGTGGGCTTCATTCCAGGAAAACAAGGCTGGTTCAATATACGCAAATCAATAAATGTAATTCACCACATAAACAGAATTATTAAAAAATCATATAATCATCTCAATTGATGCAGAGAAGGCAACACCACTTTATGCTCAAAAATCTGGAAAAGATAGGGATCAAGGGAAGATACTTTAACTATGTCAGATCCATTTATGACAGACCCATAGCCAACATTATCCTCAATGGAGAAAAACTGAAAGCATTTCCACTGAATTCAGGAACAAGACAAGGCTGTCTGCTTTCCCCAATCTTGTTCAATATAGTCCTTGAAACCCTTGCCAGAGCTATCAGGCAAGACAAGGAAATCAAAGGAATTCATATAGGAAAAGAGGAAGTTAAGTTATCTCTATTCATTGATGACATGATTCTATACCTAGAAGACCCAATAACATCAACCAGAAAACTCCTAGAGGTTATAGGTGATTTTAGCAAAGTAACTGGCTACAAGATCAACTCCAGTAAGTCACTAGCTTTCCTTTACTCCAGCAACAAATCTGCAGAAGAAGAAATCAGGAAATCTCTCCCATTCACCATCATTTCAAAAAAAATGAAATACTGGGGCATTAACCTTACAAAGGATATTAAGGACCTCTACAAAGAAAACTATCAAACACTAAGGAAAGAAATTACAGAAGACCTGAGTAGATGGAAAAACATTCCATGCTCATGATTAGGCAGAATCAATATCATAAAAATGGCCATTCTACCAAAGTCCTTTACAGATTTAATGCAATCCCCATCAAGATACCAATGGAATTCTTCATATATCTAGAAAAAGCAGTTCTCAAGTTCATATGGAATAACAAGAGACCCAGATTAGCCAAAACACTACTCTACAGGAAGGAACAAGTAGGGGGTTTCTCAATCCCTGACCTGAAATTATATTACAGAGCTGTAGTAGCAAAAATAGCATGGTAATGGTATCAAAACAGAACCGAAGACCAGTGGAACCAAATAGAAGATCCTGAGGCAAACCCCCATATCTTTAACTATTTGATATTTGATAAAGGGGGCAAAAGTATAGTGTGGAAGAAAGACAGCCTGTTCAACAAATGGTGTTGGACAAATTGGACAGCTATGTGTAGACAACTGAATCTAGATCCTTATCTTTCACCCTGCACAAAAATTAAATCAAAATGGGTTAAAAACCTGGATATTAAGCCAACATCTTTAAACGTACGTAAGTAGGATCAACACTACAGGACACAGGAGTTGGCAGCTATTTCCTTAATAAAACTCCCATGATGCAAGTAGTAAAGTCAAGAATAAATGAATGGGATGCAATTAGACTAAAAAATTTTCGCACAGCTAAAGGTCTAGTCAAGAGCATCAATAAAGAACCTACAGAATGGGAGTAAACTTTTGCCTGCTACACCTCAGACAGAGGGCTAATATCCAGAATATACAAAGAACTAAAGAAACTAAACAACAAAAGCACAAATAATCCAATCAATAAGTGGACTACAGATCTAAAAAGAAACTTCTCACCAGAGGAAGTTCAGAAAGCCCATAGTATATGAGAAAATACTCTGCATCATTAGCAATAAGAGAAATGCAAATTGAAACTTCAATGAGATTCCACCTCACTCCTGTTAGAGTGGCAAAAATGAAGAAAATGAACGACGACAGATGCTGGAGAGGCAATGGGAAAAGAGGAACACTGTCACACAGCTGGTGGGACTGCAAACTGGTTCAGCCATTCTGGAAAGCAGTGTGGAGAATCCTCAAAAAATTAAGGATGGAACCACCTTATGACCCAGCTATCCCACTCCTGGGTATTTTCCCAAAAGAGTTAGAATCAGCATATTATAGTGATGTGGCTTCATCAATGTTTATAGCAGCTCAATTTACTATAGCTAGACTATGGAACCAACCCAGATGCCCCTCACTCAATGAGTGGATACAAAAACTTTGGTACATATATACAATGGAATACTACTTGGCCATTAGAGAAGATGATATTATGGCTTTTGAAATCAAATGGATGGAGATGGAAAGAATTATGCTAAGTGTAGTATCCCAATCTCAGAGATTCAAGGGCTGAATAGTTTCTCTCATCTGTGGAAGCTAGAATATATCGGGAAGCAGTATGTTAGATGGCTAAGCTAATAATAACTTCAAATTGTATGGTTCTTAATACAACAGGGGGATGACTCCCTAGGATACTTGGAGGCATAGGGTGGGGGACAGGTTGGGGGGAGGGCTTAGGCAGAATATCTAGGAGACTGGAGGGTGGGAATATGGGGGAATCATCTCAAAAGGAGATCTCTGACCTCCACGAGATATCCATTTAACTCAGCGGTTCTTCTGGGGGAAGCAGCAACATGGGGAACCCAAGCTGGGCATCCATGACATGGCTTTAGCCCTGGATAACTAAGTATGTATACATTTTTTCTTAAATGTTTGATAATGTCTCCCCATCAATTGTAACTCCATATTCATCTAATAAAAAAAACTACATTAAAATTTTACCTCACTCCAGTCAGAATGGCAAAGATGGAAGAATATAAATAATAACAGATTCTGGAGGGGTTGTGGGGAGATAGGAACACTAGCACACTGTTGGTGGAATTGCAGACTGGTAAGCCACTACGGAAAACAGTATAGAGACTCCTCAAAAAATTAGGGCTGAATCCACCATATAATCCAGCTATCCATCTTCTGAGCATTTTCCCAGAGGAATTCGAATCAACACATTACAGTTACACAGCAAAATCAAGGCTCATAGCAGCTCAATTTACAATAGCTAAATTATGAAATCAACCCAGATGCCCTTTACTGGATGAATGAATCCAAAAGCTCAGGCAATGGAAGAAATCATGCTGAGTGAAGTTAGCCAAACCCAGACATTCAAGGGTAAAATGTTTTCCCTCATTTCTGGAGGCTGGAGCAAAATCCAGGTTTGGATGAAAGGTAGCCAAGTTCTGTACTAGACCCACCAAAAGCGTCGCAACACAAAATCTAGGGAAACTATAAATTATAGGCAGGGTGAGAGATATAGCAGGGCAGGGAGAGGGAGGGGAAAAAGGAGGGATATAGGAAGATAATCAACAATGTAACATACTCTCCCCCACCCCCCAGTAGCCAAATAACATTTATATAATCGCTTACTTCTGGAAAATTCACACACACATATATATATACACATACACACACACACACATACATACATACATATAGCATAACAGAAAGGTCACTCTAGGGCTTTACCACATGAAAAAACCCAACTCAAACTGAGAGGCCAGATGTAGCTGACAAGTCAACAGACCCAATTAAATTCAACCTTTGAGTCATTCCTTTCCAAACAGCAGAAATGTTCTTGAAAATGCTAGGACAATCTTCATAATCATGCATACTGTGCTGTCATATAGGGTCCCATGCTCAAAAACCTCATGCTTAATTTAATCCTCTACTGTGTTTACAATAAAATTCATAGTATTTTTATCTCTTAATCTATTGTAAGTGAAGGTGATAGGACAACAGAACATGCATGTGGGCAGAAAGGATGCACTTTATATGCATGTCTTCCACAGTTTCTTGCTGTCCCATCAGCATACTGCATATAGCACTGCATAGTTTCTATAACATGCTTACCTTATACTCAAGGTTCTGTGCTTCAGTAGGCTTCATTCTCAGTTTAAAGTTCTTCTGTTGTCATCTTGAAATTCTTAATAACTGTATCTTTGAATTTTTCTCTTTTGGGATATAAGAAGTCAAAACAGCATGAATATGCGTGGAGGAGAGATGCACGATATGCATATTTTCTGCCGTTGTTTATCCCTTTCACATGTGGCCTTCATGATCCTCTGTGAGCACTAAATTGCAATGGATCCACAGTATAAGGATGTCTACCCAGAAAGAATCAAAGTGAGTCCAAAATAAGCATGTAATATCAATGATTATGTAAGACTGAATGATTACACTTCTCATTCAAACCAGAATTTTCCCTTTCACTCAGAAAGCAAGCAGTGACATTCTAAGAAACATGAACAAGTAGATCCTTTCTTACTTATGCTTCTTTCCTGTAATAGCCAAGCACTTACAGAGAAAGTGATGACATAAAAAAAGAGAAAAATAGTATAACCCCAAGTTCCTTTTCCTCTCAGGAAGCCCAAAGTAGAGAATACTGATAGAATGTATACAAGTTGAATGGTGAAATTAAAAAAAAAAAAACTGCTGATTTAGACTTCAATAGCATAAAAAAAAATGCACACACATGCATGAACTACAAAACACAAGTCACTTAATTCCTGTTGTTCTGCATATAGGTTAACTTACTCCTATAGTTCTATTTAAAACTTGGCATTGCACAATATAAAGATTAATAGCAGTCCACCTTCTTCCATGTAGTGCTTTTTTCTAATACATCATAACCAACTGTTATCTAGTCCAGATGCTGAATTCAGAATTCACAACCTAATTCTCAGTTCCTCACCAGGAAAATACAGAACACAACGCTTCACAGGATGGTGCCAAAGATTAAAAAGTGTCTTAAATGCTTTAACAAAGTTAAGAACATATTAAGTATTAAATAAGTAGCTACTATTCTTCACTAGTGACAATGATGATAATGATAACAAAATAATAACACAATTTCCTAAAGCTGCCAATTCATTTTTAGACAGCTTTATTACAAAGCTCTCCTACACAATGAAATAAAATGTATTTCCTTCTAAGTTATGCCATGGTTATCCTTCTTCTATAGCTCTTCAGAGGACTAGAGGAAATGACAGAGTGTTGCTGAAGTCTATTAAAGTTGTTGACACAAATTTAAAAAGGGATAGTAAAAGACAGGATCCTGCTGCGTACAGTTACCACATAAATGATAAGGGAAAGTTCATTTTACCCTAAACTTAACCCTAAGTGGCAGCAAATAAACTAGAAAATTCTAAAATGTTTCTACACCAAAAAAATCAAATAGATTTTAAGCATTTGGTGTAGCAGCTGTGGAAACAGTTACAATGGAATAATTCATGAACACAAAAATAAAGTGAGACATTGAGGGAGGAGGGAGGAGTTACTCTCTTTGCTAAAGTTAAGCAACACAGTTAAGCTCCTGAATATTGGACAACCAGTCTGCTGCTAACTGCCTCCTCAGAAACTGACAGCTAAGAGTCCATTTACTCTGTATTACAGCTGAGTAGATATGCTACCATTACCCACCTTACATATGTAGACTTAGAGATACAATCTTAGACTATATAAGTGTCAACAGAAAAAAAGGTCAGAAATGAGAAATTCTTGACTAGAATGTTGGCAGCAGGGCAGATATTTTTGTCATCTGTGCTTATTGTTAAATCTCTAATGCCTGGCACATACTAAATACACATTATTTGTTGAATGAATTTTAAAAATAGATTCATAGGGAACAAAAATACCATTGCTATTATTTCTACCCCACTTTCCAGGAACCTCAGATTTCATATTTACTCAGGTTCTAACTTGTCCTACAGCCTTAACATACAAAACAAAAAAATACCTAAATGTCAGAAGTAAATTATGTCATTTGATAGCAAGAAAAGCTACCAGAAAGATATGTAAAAGAAAAGAATAACAAAGAGATACAAATTCAACTTACAGCACTAAAGCAAGGCTGAATTAGAGATCTTTGAGTTATACAATTAAAACAAGATTTGGGGAATTGAGAAGATGTTTATAGGAATAATGTTTTAGAAAACAACACTACATAGAAAATCTAAAGAAATCGGGCATATTTCACCCAGAGAAACTGAGCCTTCAAGAATTTAAATGAGTATTACATGAATACCAGGATATGGCTGGCTGTTTCCACTGAGAATGAGACAAAAGGAACATACTTGAATTACAGCAGAAAATCCTTACATCAAAAATTGGAATTCACATCTCAAAGGATGTGAAATAATGGTAAAGCCTGCAAAAAATGAAACATATTATCCTACTCTACAGGTTTTCATAAAAACAGAACTATCTTTCTAAGATGATTTAAGTGAATTTCTGCCCAGAGTAAAGTGTGAACCAGATATCTCTAGGTCACTAATCTACAAATTTTTAATCAAAAGCATCTGTGAAAAATAGGGCATTTCCAAGTACATAAAGTAAATCACATAGTAAGTTGAGGAGGTATTTTTCAGGCCCCTACCCCTTTCATTTCTTTATAAGATCTTATATATAGACAGTATTTCACAATTTGCAGCAGGCTTTCTGTATTTCACCTCTTTGAGTTTCGCCATGCCCCAAGTTTTCTGCCTTAACCTGAAGAATTAAAAGGAGAAGTGCAGATCAGAAATAACTTTAAATTAACCAAGTTCTCCACTATCTTTTCATTTATTTTTCTAGGAAACAAAAATATTTGAGAGGAAGGAACTCTGCCTTTCCTCCAATATGCACTGGGAGTCAATAATCGAAAGAAAATATCTTGAAGGAAGAACAAAAAATCAAAGAAAATGTGAATTTTGCAAAAGGGTGAAAATATTTATGAGCCAGAAGGCATTGTTCATATGCAAATCTGAACTAAAGGCTCAAAAAGCTGTACAGGAATGTGTGAAAGATTTTTCTAAATAATTGGTCAAGATTTTCTCTCAAGAGTCATTCCAGACCTAGTTACCCCATATTTAATATGATGAAAGATGCAGTTATTGGAAATAGACTGCCATTCACAGCCAGGTCAGAAGTCCAAGACTTATTTGGCTTTTGCCCTTTGCAGTGAGGACTATAAAATTCAATTCCTCCCTATCCTGAAATAAATGCTAAGCAGAGTAATGCTTCAGAAAGTCAAGAGAATGCCACAGAGAAGCACTTGCTTTTCTTGGTAACCAGTACATTTAAGGGCACTGAAGTCCATATTTTCAATTCCAGAGAATTTGGGGCAAAACAATTCTCTCAGGCTTTTATTCCCCTATGAAAAGTGCTAGGAGAAAACTAAAATATAAAAAGGCCTTTTTTCAATGCATTGCTTCTTTCACTAATAAACCAGGTGGTGCATGTTAGTTGAGGTAGATCAATGTTCTTCACGGAGGAAGAATCCAAATGTTCTTAGGGTATAGGTCTTCCCTTTATACTGAAAGGGTTATTTTTAAAGTTAGACACTTCAGCAAACAAAATCAATGCTGAATCTCCCTGGGGACCCACTTCTGCTGGGCAGTTTGGCTCCACTAGTTACAAATTGATTTGTACCAGGCCAATAGTTCAAATTCCTGCTTCTCAAGGGACAAAACTTTGAAAAACAGAAACAAAAAACAAAAACAAAAACCTAGTAAAATAGAGATAGTGCCTCTTGTAAATACATGCCTTTAGTTGACAACAAAGCAACTATATCTAAAAAAAGTTAACAGAGCCAGGCACAATAGCACATACCTATAATCCCAGCAGCTTGGAGTTCAAAGCCAGCCTCAGCAACTTAGTGAGGCTCTAAGCAACTTAGTAAAACTGTCTAAAAATAAAAAATAAAAAAGACTGGAGATGTGGCTCAGTGATTAAGTGCCCCTAGGTTTAATCCCTAGTACCAAAAAACAAAGAGAAAAAAAAAGTTCACAGAGTAAAATCTGAAAAAACAAGCCACTTGACCAACTGCCTAACCAACATGAAGACAGCAAGAGCAAACGACTCCGCAGTGGGAGAGCAAGGTCAGCTCTGCTTATTTTGTCATTCTTCCTCTCCTACCTGTGTCTTCAAACCTCCAGTTCAAATTACACCACTAACAACTTTCCCCTAGCTATAGACACTCGCATTCCATTTAATTCTGCCACCTTTCTCTACCACCCTTTACTTAGTCTGAAGCATGAGAAAGAGAACAGGAAGAGGGGTTAGCCACAAGCAGGAATCTTTAAGTAGATCTGCAGTGAAATGCTTCCCAGAAGCAGCAAAATTAAAATTAAAAAAAAAAAAAAAAACCTTCCTAGGTGTAGCCATGACTGCTCAATGTTGAATCAGGAAAGAGGAATGGAGCCTGGAACTACTTTACACCAAATCCTCATTTTCAAAACAGAGAAAGTACTTCCAGAGAAGTAATTTGTTCAAGGCTGTGTATTTGGGACTAACACCAAGGCCTAAGCTTCTTTCTCAGTGCTATAGATTGCCATACTGGGAGTAGCTGCATGCCTATGCTAGAAACCTACATCATCTCTAAGTAGAGAAAACTCCAAGATGAAGATACAAGCTGAAAGCTGTTCCTCCTTCATTTGTCTCTTTTTCTCATCCAAAGACTTTTACATCACTCTTTTCATTTGAATCCCTTCTATGATATCCATCATATGGTTCATAAACCATTTACTCAGTATTAAAGTCTTATTAAAGGGTGGAGAATCATATTTACTGAAAGTATTGACAGAAATTAAAAAATAAAAATCAAGCATGAGTATGACAGGCTTGGAGACAATATCTGTGCCACCATTTTTTAAAAGATATGACTGGAATTGCATCCTGATAGATTAAATTTAGACAAAAACACAAAAGAAATGTGAAGTGCTTTCAGAGAAAAATCTAAATTCCTCACCTTGGCATTACAGGGCCAAAAGTTGGCCCCAACTACTTTATATCCACTATTTTCAATGTATCCTATGTCTAACCATATCAGATGCCTCACTGCTAGTATTCATACAAATACTTAACCTAATTATTTGTTCAGGATTATCACTCTACCTAGAATACTGTTTTATCTTACCCACACGTCTTTTACAAGTACAAACCACATTAATTTCCAAATCTCATCATAGATGATCTGGATTAAATGAGAACTTTTCCAAAACAGCAGGTAAACTTGAACTCTTTCTCTCTCACTTCATCTTTCCCAGAATTTTGTTTATATGGCTATCACACAAATTATGACACTGTCTTTGCAGAGAGTACAGTATGTCTGGCCCCTCAACAGATGCTGACTACTTAGATAGTGAGGACTGGGTTTTTCGCTTAGAGTGCCCTAGCCTAAAATACTTTTAGAGTTTCATTGAATAGAAGGTTTGGGGGAAGAGGACTCATTATTAGTCAGCCTTAGACATCCTAAATATGATAATACAGAAGAGTACATTAAGAACTTACATGGCGACCTCTGTATATATTTGAATTAAATTTTCTATAGAAAACAAATTATCCTAATTTCATCTTTCATTCAAATAGCAAATGTGTGTGCCACATTTTGTGACATAAATGAAGACTCTCCCATTTACCATTTCTCTCCTTCTGAGTATTACAAGAGCTTTCTTTCATCAGACCCCCAAATCAGAAGATCCTGCAGATTATTTTCCTATTTGTTCAATCCAAAAGATCCCTAGTAATTCTTAAACTACAGATACCTTCATAAAACAATGTATCCACCAATGGATGAACTGTTGCATTAGTTTAGAGAACATTTGGTCTTCTTTGTTTTATCCCAAGTCAAAAATGATAGAACTAAAGTGATTTTTTAATTTTAGGAGTTAGAATTTTAATATCACTACATTTAAACACACACAACTGGCAAAAAATAAAACCATCACTGGAACCATCTCCTACATATTTCAAAAATTATGCATATCTCGAAAACACATTTGCAGATCATGATGTTTGTAAACTTAAACAGTAATGGGCAGGGCCCATATTTTGCATCCCTGGGTCATTTTAATTTGTCAGTGTTGACATTACCACAGAAAAACTTCCCTTTCATGGTTAGTAGCTTGCCCCTTTAAGCAGATCTGTGATACTTTCTGGCATCCCACACAGGGAATTATTTAATTTAATTTCTAAGGGCCAGATCCTGCCCTGGGATATGTGTGAGCAATAAGTATTGACGTCAATGGAAATTCTGGATATGCATGTGAGGGCAGACTACGGTCCTCTGCATATTCCCAAAGTGACTGCTGAAATTCTATTTGTTAAGACTGGTTTGATGTTGGCTTCCTTTCTCTTAAATGTGCACACAATACCAGAAGTGATGCATGAAGGCTGTGATCAAATGAAGAACTAAGCATCTGGGTAGGTCCTATGTGGCCTTCTAACCTAAGCAAAGAAGTCTTTTAAGTTCCTGGGTCTCCTAATGTTCCTGATGACCAGCCCAAAGCAAGATTTTTTTAATATCTAAAACCATCTTCTAGTTGAAAAGAAAACTGAAATTTCAATTAATGTTGATATTTTAAAAACAGTTAAGTATTAGAAGAAAAGCTATACTCAATTCTAAAACTTGACCGTTAGTCTTTAGTCACTAAATTGTTATTTTCTTTGTTTTTTCTTTGTCATTTCTTACTGGATTTTACAGCAAACTCTAATAATTTCAAGACATTTGTACAACTGAATACAAAATAATAAAGTGGCAATCTGAAACTGCCCTGAAACCTGAAACTCATCCTAGGCTCCTCCTTCTTCCTGTCCTGATCTTCATCTGATCCTAACCACATACACAAACACATGTTTGCATTCAGTCACCAAGACCTCTCATTTCTATCTCTTTAGTACCTCTTGGGTCTCTAACTTAATCTTGAGTTCAACAATCTTTCAGCCCTGTTTATTCTTTCCCTAGACAACTGTAATAGTCTCTTACTACTCTGGTCTCCTGTTGTCCTATTTTGAATGCCATGCAGCCTCCACACAGATGGCAGAGTGATCTTTTAACCCCAAATCTGATTATGGAACTCTCATTTATATAATGCAACATCTTCTCACTGTCTTCAGGAAATACCTGATAGCCCAATATCTGATCTGTCCCAAACTACAGACTCAATAAAGTTATCTACATACCTGTAGCAACTGACCCATTAAATTAAATAAGATTAAGAAGTGCTGAGTTAAGCTCTAATTTCTGTATAAGTTTTTAATGCTCAGACTTAACCCTTAATGACAATAAACATGTCATTTGATGCAATATGTGCAATGCAAAATAAAACTTTAAAACATGCACAAGGTATTCCAGTTTTAAAAATTACTCACAAAAAGACATACCATTTATCCAAAAGGAATGTTTCTGTGACTGTTTAGCCCTTGAATTTTAATCTGAGGACAGGAGTTTATATCAAGAACATTATCCAAACTTGTTTCAACTCTGGCATTCATTATCGAAATCAATTTATAAATAATTTCTTCTAAAAATTTTTAATATGCATATTCAATCTCAACCCCCTCACATTTTTAGCAATTCAGAGAAATGCATCTCAACAAATATGTATCAAATGCTTACTCAGCAGGTCCTGCTTGGATTTTCAAAGAGGAATAAGATCTATTCCCTACTCTCAAAAATTATTTTATTACATTGGTAGTCCAATGTGGAAATTCTTAACCAGATTATTAGATTCAGTACTCTGTGATGCCTTCTGGTCATTATAGGATTGTTATTCTCACTTGAAAAACTTCTAAGACCATAAACCATCTGTTCCCAAATTCCCAAATCCTTCTCATTAATGCTCTGAACATATCCCCTACTACAGTGCATTTGCTCACACCCCTCCAAGCACACTGGGCTCTTGGAAGTCCCTGAAACATAATCATAAGCTCCTGACTCAGAGTCTTTGTCCATGATTCTCTATCAACCTGGTACACTCTTTTATATGTTATCGCCGGCTCCCCAACTACTTTGAGCCTTCCTCAAACGTCACTTTCTCAATGAGCTCTTCTCTCAACACTCTATTTAAAACTGAATAGTTACCCAGCATTCCCTAGCTCCCTTTCCTGCTTTAATTTTTTCCAAAGCAATTATCATCGAACAATATATATTTTATTTTTTAATATATTTTTTCTTTTCTTCTAAAATGGTCATTATTATATTCCACATTAACTAAAACATTGCATGGGACATAGCAGATACCCAATAACTATGTTCTGAATAAAGAAGGGTAATGTGCCTAAAAAGAACATAGAGCTTTGGGGAAGTTGTTCTGCAATAAAGCATTCTGAGACCAGCAAATCATTATCAGAATGCTCATCTTTTGCAAGTATAAATTTAATGTATAAATACTAAGTCAAATTTAAATATAAATGCTCAAATGAGAAATTTATGAATCAATCAATAAATGCACAAATAAAGAAAAATACTTTCAAGAATTTAACATGGTGATCAAATATTTTAAAATATGAATAAACTTTCTAAAAACCATTCTTTCCTCTATATATCATTATAGCATAATATTCCATTATTGTGCTAATTTTATATAGGTTGTAGCTCAATTTTTTCTAAATATAATCAAATATCTGTCTGCAGTCAAAAATACCTGAGATGCTTATTAGTAAAAATGGAATTTTCTGCCTCCATCCAAGAGCTCTGAGGTCAAAGCCTACTTATTTGCATTTCTCTACTGAGTTCCCCAGGGGATTCATACTTAAGTCTGAGAAGTATTGTTAAGTCCCTAAGTCCTCAACACCCATCACAGCCCTCTTTCCCTAGGTATAAACAATCTTCTAATTTAGACACTTGGATTTTATTCTAATTAGGGATTTAAAAAAGAAAAACATTCTAAACTAAACACAAAACACTAACATGTTTTGACATTAATAATCCTTCAGAAATATGATTACAGACCAACATTTCTATCAAGGACATTGAATGTTTCTTTAAAATTCACAAGATTATTTCCTTAACAGTTGACAGGAAATGTAGTCTGAGTTGAAAAAGAGCAGGAGCAGCAAAGACAGTGAAGGAGACTGTACAATTCAGTCTAAACTGTTGGCACAAAATTGTGCCAGGTAGGGCAGCCATTTTGTAAAGATTATAATTTGCCAGCTTCTCTAGAAGCAATAAAACCTATACAGCTTTTCTTCACCTACAGGATAGAAACAAAACCATAGGGAATGTCTCTGAAATAGGTTGTCTGAGTAATCCATCTAGAAAGACCTTGTAGAAGATTCCTTCCTAGTTGAAGGTTATCAAACCACCCACCCACCCACACCCGCACACACATACCACCGTGTACAAGAGGAGTGGGGCAGAACTCACCCACAAATAAACCATTCCCAAGGAGTACTAACTCCACAGAGTTCCTTACAGAACAGGGCAGGAGCTCAGGTAAAGATGTGCCATCTGTCACCCTAACCAAGTGCTATTGATAGGTAAAAATTTGGTGATGTGCAGCAGCCAGAGTGGAGACTTCTGTGCCATAGACCACACAGAGACAGAGAGAGCCTGCATTCACAGACCTCACAGCTGTGGACATCCACTAAGTGCTTAGACATGGCTGCTACCAATTAGCCCCAGCAGAGGGAAGCAAACATCAGGCGACACAGCAGATAACGACAGACCTAAGTCCTGTGCCCCCAAGATCAGCAGAAATGGCCAGGACACAGCCCCACCAAACATGCAGCCTTGGGCCTATATGCTGACTAACAAATATCAGGGCCTGTATGGAACCCTACCAACCAGTGAAATGGCTCCTGTGTACTAGCACCTCTCAGAGATTCAGCAGCACCAAGTTCCTGAATTACCAGTTGATACAATTCTTGTTCAAACACAGACCTACAGAAGGCATTTCCTGAGGATAACTCCAAGCAGCCAGTAGAGAACCTTTCACATATGCAATACAGAATACTCCACAAATGGGCTTACAGAGAAGCATCCACAGACAACATCCACCGCCCAGATACAAACCCACCAACCTGTGATCTGCACACTCTAGAGGGGGCAGTAGTTCTACGCCTCCCATGGGCCACCCAGCAAAACTTCAATCAGATTACCTTAAGTGGTCACACCCTACACAATGAAATGTACTTGGGGGAGCTCACACTGAATTTGATGGTGCTAAGTAGATCGAGGATTTATTCAGGAGGGGTATACAATATTATACCCCCAAAAAAGTGTGTAATTGGGTTCCTAAGTCACAGAAAATTATGGACCAGCTCCTCTTACCCACCAGCAAGCTAGTACGTACATGGACACACCAAGGATCAGTGGAGGCCTCCTAGAATTTTATAAGAGGTATACTGTTGTGATCACTACCTTCATGTCCAGGGAAACAGAGGTAAAGCTAAAGAGCAGTAGGTATCTTCTAAATCCAAATCAGAAGACTCAATAAGAAATCTTCCCAACTCAAATAGCTCAGCATGGAATTGCATAAATAGTTCTAGTATCAATTGATCTTGACAATACTACTTTTACTATTAAATTATTATTATTAAACTTATTATTCAATATTAGTCATCCATCCAATAGATTATATTTTTTCTAATTCTTTAAAGCATCTGGAATCATTCTGTTTCCACTCCTAGATCAGGTTTACTTTTTTTCTCTTAGTCTATCTTTTCTCTGTTTTTTTGTTTTTTGTTTTTTTTTTTTTTAAGAGAGGGACCTTAAGAGAGAGATAGAGAAAGAGAATCAGGGGCTGGAGTGGTGGCTCGGCAGTTATGGCACTTGCCTGGCATGCACAAGTACATGGGTTCAAACCCAATCACCCTCATACACAACTAAGTGTCAGAACAACAAAAGCCATGTAAAAAACTCAATAAAAATTGACTGTCTGTCTCTCTCACTGTACTTCTCTCTTAAAAAAAAAAAAAAAGAGAATCAATTTAATTTAATTTTTCACGTGGCCTTCATTGCTCCAACACTTGTTGTGTACATGGTGCTGGGGTTTGAACCCACATCCCTCCACATGCCAGGCAAGCGCCATAACCACTGAGCCACTACTCAAGCCTCTACCTTTTCCCTCTTATATTACCTTCTTCTGTCTAAAATCCTCCAATTTTTTTTCTTCTTTTTCCCTTAGTTTGAATTTTTTTTGCTTTTCTTTTTTCTTTACCTGTTAATTTATTCTTTTCCTTTTTAATCCCATAATCACAATTTTACTTATATAAAATAACTAACTTATCAACTAATAAGAATTTTACTAATTTTATAGTTGGATTACAAGAATTTTGGAGAATACTTCCAATAAGTTTTCTTCCTAATGTTTATTAGTGCATGGCTTTGTTCTGAAGTGATTGAAGTTAATAGGATTTAGTATCTTCTCTCAGAGTGGTGTTGGATATGGAAGATAGCAACAGCACCCAACAGATACATGTTCAGTGTGAGCATCAATAATTATTCACCCATCCTGGGACACTTAGGGAAGTAAGCTTACTAAATAGTCCCTTGAAAAAAAGTAGAAAAAAAATCATCTCCAAAAATGGGCAGAAATACAAGCAATATGAAAAATCAAGGGAAAAAGTAACCCTAAATAGACAACAATACATCAATAACTGATTGCATTAACATCACTGTGGAAGAAATGTCAGATAAAGAATTTAGAAAGTTCATAGAAAAACGATCAATGAACTAAAAGAAGATCTAAGAAATGAATTAAGAAAATTAAAAAATGAAAGAATAATTCAATAAAGAGGGAAATTCTTAAAAAGAACAAAACAGAAATCCTGAAAATGAAGGGCTCAATAAATCAGATTAAAATTCAGTTGAAAATATTACCTATATATTAAACCACATAGAAGACATATTTTTCAGACCTCAAAGGCAAAGAATATAATCTGAAAAACACAATCATAAATAACAAAAAGATGTATGAAAACCATGATCAGAATATTGAAGAAATTTGGGATAATATGAAGAGACCAAATATAAGAATCAATGGCTTAGAAAAAGGCATACAGGTTCTCAAAATGGCGTGCATCCCACCGTCACTGACTCCCAGAAGCTCCTGATTTTCACCTCACCCTACAGGATTGCACCCGGATTCCCACGGTAGAACGTAGAACCCAGTGTGGGGGAATGTTATCCCCCGCTAACTCTTTAACTCCAAAGAGATAACTCAGGCCACTAACGAATGTAAAGGAGATCTTAGGGGAGTCTGAGGCACTCAGACCTACACCCGGGGAGAGGGGAGCTACTCCGGAGGGCTGAAACGGAGCAAGGGAGCAAGTTTCCTAACTAAATACCCTAACCCGGCTGGCTGTGAACTCCCTGATCTGACTGCTCTTAATTTACCTAATCTTGCATAAAGTGCTGGGAATTAATTGCTCACATTGGCGAACTTGTAGCTGTTTGTGCAGCAGTGCACCACTGTGACATTTCCCTGAGGGTGGGGTGGGGCGCCCAGCAACGTTGTGGAGCCTCAGTCCCCACGATCAGAAACAGAAGTTACCGGCGCCCCCACCAAAAAAATAGCCATCTGCCCTGGGGGCTGTAGGGATCTGCCATTCACCTCTCCAGCTTGCAAACCTCTCTGTTGGTAACCTTCTGCCCTTTGGACAACCCCGCTTCCCACCCAAATAGGAGGAGACTGTGAACAGAACTTGCTCCAGCAGGGAGCATCCCTCTATAGGGGATCCTCTGCTTCAGCCTCTGCTTGATATCTGCCTCAGGAAGTTTTGAATATATGGGGCAGCTTGGGCTTCACCTTAGCATCTGAGCTCCTTACATAGCCAAGGCTTCATAGGTCTGGATCTCTCTAGCAAGGCGCCTCCTAGTGCTTGTAATGGAGAATCACACAAGCACTGGCACGATCTGGTCCATTTTCTGAGGGTTTCAGTCAACCCCACAGAGCAGCTCTTCGGACTTCTGAAGATCACAAGACACGCAGAGTAGGTCACCAGTGATCCTGAGGAAGCGAGTCTCAGGATAGCCACTCTCCTTGGATCAGTCAGAGACCCACATGTCTACAATAGGATCAACTCGATTGTCTACAACTTCTGAGCCCCAAGTCCAAGAAATATTTAGAGTGTGGATTGGCAGAAAGCAATCATCTCAGGGTTACAGCCCAGGGAGAGCTGAATACCACTTTGCAAAAGAAAATTTTGAGGAGATCCTCTAAGAAAAACCAGGCCACCGGACTCAACCAATCTGCTTCTCCCCAAACAAGCTCAACTCCGAAGAATCCCAAGCTTGATGTCACATTTGAACGCACCACCCCATGATACATACCTCCTGACATAAGGGCCAGAAAATCTCAGAACTGTACCAACTAGTTTTGTGGGTTTTTTTCTTTTTCATTTCTTCATTTTTTCTTTATTATTTTTTTAATTTTTTTTAAACAGGAATCCGACTGGAATATAATATTTTTAAATTTTTAACATTACTGTGGGTTTTTGGGGGTTTTTTTCTTCTTTTTCCTCTGCTCCTTTCTTGCCTTATGATTAATACTGAATTTTGGTGTCGGTGGATGTAAATACTTATCTGTGCATATGTATTGGTGATTGGCTCTTATTTATTTAGGTCTTATTGAACCCTACTGCTAACCTCTTCCTCCACTGTACTCTGGTAATCCCTAAATTTAAGCATCTTTCTCTCACTCTCACCCCAAGTCTTTACCCTTCCCACACCCCAGTTCTATGTTTTCTTTAGTCCTAACAGAATAACCTACTTCCCCCTAATACCTAGTTCCCCTATACTCTATAACAGGTGTGATTTTATAACTCCCCAATTCACTTCCTTGACTTCCTAGTCATTCCTTCTCCCCAATTTCAGAGAGAACCTAATACTTGAAGAAACTGACACACCTCAAAATGGCTACTTGCTTGGTATCATACTACACAGTGAGAGTTCTCTCAAAGAAAGCTGCTACTATTGGTGCTAATCATCAGCTCATCTGTTTTAGTTGAAACGGACTAGTATTTGCACCTATAGCCTCTCAAATTCTCACAGAACCTTCTGGGATCTTTAGATCTACATTGACCAAATAGCTCCTCTTCACAAAGAAGCAAAGTCATAAGAAGCTCCAATTACTCCAACAAGAGTAACACGGAAAATAAAAGACAAGCTCTCTGACTCAGAAAATGAGGAAAAGGGGAAATAACTCTCCTCAAACCCAGAGCTCACCATCCAAGGACCTCATAGCCGGGGCCCTATATGAAAACCAAAGACACTGTATCAGCATTATGATAAGTAATGCAATCAAAGAGTTGAGAGAGGAAATAAGGAAAGAGATCAAAGAGCAATTTCAAGAGATGAGAGACAAATTCTACAGAGAAATTAAGGATCAATTCCAGGAGATGAAAGATCAGCTATAGAAGGATATTGACATTCTGAAAAGAGATGTAGCAGAGCTATCAGGACTGAAAAACATGGTTAACCAATTCAAATCTTCACTGGAAGACACCAACACCAGAGTGAACTCCACTGAAAATAGAACTTCGGCGCTTGAAGAACGAGTATTGTACAATTAGGATCGCCTAAAAAATGTAGAAATCAAAGAAGAAAAACAAGATAAACAGCTTATTTTACATAATCAGAACTTCCAAGTAATATTTGATGAGATGAGCAGTAATAATCTGAGAATCATTGGCCTGGAGGAAAACTCTGAACAGCAAACAAAAGGATTCAGGAACCTTTCAAGCAAAATCATAAATGAGAACTTCCCTCATTTTGCAATTGATCCTGAATACCACATCCAAGATGCTTATAGAACACCAAATAGAACTAATCAGTGGAGAAACTCACCAAGACATATCACGTACAAATTGAATACCAGAGAAATTAAAGAGAGTATTCTAAAAGCTGCTAGAGGAAACCCCCAAATCACATTCAGAGGCAAACCAATTCCGATCACTATGGATTTTTCAGAACAAACAATGAAGCCTAGAAGAGCTTGGAACAATATCTTTCAAGTGTTAAAAAATAACAACTTTCAACCAAAGATAATATATCCAGCAAAACTCAGCTACAAATGTGATGGGTAAATTGAATACTTCAACGATAAACTCATGCTTGCAAGATACATGAACACAAATCCCGCTCTACACACCATTCTCAAAGATGTTCTCCATTTAGAAGATAATGCCAACGATATACTAAATCTTTAAACAAGGGCGAGTCAATAATCATACTATACAAAAACTGACTTTCAAGATGACTCAAAACTCTGTAATAGATACAAAGTCTGCGAATCAGCCTCCCATATCTATTCTATCCTTGAATGTGAATGGTCTCAATGCCCCAATTAAAAGACACAGACTGACCCACTGGATCAAAAAACAAAATCCAATAATATGTTGCCTGCAAGAGACACATTTGACACTCAAAAATAGACACAGGTTGAAAGTGAAAGGATGGCAAAACATCTACCAGGCCTGTGGCCCAAAAAAGCAAGCTGGTGTAGTGATTCTAACTTCTGACAAAATTAATTTACAACTAAAACTAGTCAGTAAGGATAAAGAGGGACACTTTATCATACTAAAAGGGATAGTTCACCAAGAAGATATGATGATAATCAACATTTATGCCCCCAATTACAACCCCCCAAATATATGGAAAAAATACTTAACAACATTAATCCCCTCATTAATCTCAACACAATAATTCTGGGGGATTTCAACACACCACTATCAACTCTAGACAGATCATCAAAACAAATAATCAATAAAGACATCTCCAATCTGAACTACTCTGTTAATCAATCGGACTTAACAGACATTTACAGAATATTCCATCCTAAGACAGCTGAATTTACCTTCTTCTTATCGGCCCATGGATCCTTCTCTAAAATAGACCACATCCTAGTTCACCAGGATAATCTTAGCAAATATAAAAAAGTGGATATAATCCCATGTATTCTGTCAGATCATAATCCTATGATCTTAGCAATCAACAACAAGAGAAACAACAGAAACTATTCAAATACTTGGAAATTGAATAATTACCTCTTAAACGAAGGATGGGTAAAAGTGGAAATGAGAACAGAGATTATGAAGTTTTTGGAATTGAAAGACAACTAGGAAACAACATACCGAAACCTATGGGACAGTATGAAGGCTTTCTTAAGTGGTAAATTTACAGCACTGCATGCATACATCAAAAATCTAGAAAGAGATCAGATTAATAGCCTTATTCTTCAACTCAAACAACTACAAAAGAAAGAACAGTCGAACCCTAAATCTAACAGAAGACAGGAAATGACCAAAATCTGACCTGAAATCAACGAAATTGAGAATAAAAAAGCTATTCAATCTATTAACAAGTCTAAGAGTTGGTTCTTTGAAAGAGTTAGCAAAATCGACACACCCCTTGCCAAACTCACCAAAAGGAAGATTGAGATAAAGCAAATCAACAAAATCAGAGATGAAAATGGGGATATCACCACAGACCCATCCAAGATACAGAAGATTATCAGAACCTATTTTGAAAATTTATACGCTGCCAAATTTGATAACCTGGAGGACATGGACAGGTTTTTGGACACACACGACATCCCCTCTTTAACAGAGGAGGGCATTGAAAACCTCAACCAACCTATCACAGAGCAAAGTTGAAGCAGCAATCAAAGCTCTCCCAAAAAGAAAAGCCCAGGTCCGGATGGATATACGGAAGAATTCTAACAAGCCTTCACAGAAGAACTAATACCGATCCTCTATAAGCTCTTCCAGGAAATTGATAGGGAACACTCCTAAACACTTTTTATGAAGCAAACATTACACTGATTCCAAAGCCCAACAAAGACACGTCAAGGAAAGAAAACTACAGACCAATTTCCCTAATGAACACTGATGCAAAAATCCAAATAAAATTTTAGCTAATCGGATACAAAAGCACATTAAAAATGTAATTCATTATGATCAAGTGGGCTTCATTCCAGGAAAACAAGGCTGGTTCAATATACGCAAATCAATAAATGTAATTCACCACATAAACAGAATTAAAAACAAAAATCATATAATCATCTCAATTGATGCAGAGAAGGCATTTGATAAAATTCAACACCACTTTATGCTCAAAACTTTGGAAAAGACAGGGATCAAGGGAAGATACTTTAACTATGTCAATCCATTTATGACAACCCATAGCCAACATTATCCTCAATGGAGAAAAACTGTAAGCATTTCCTCTGAATTCAGGAACAAGACAAGGCTGTCCACTTTCCCCACTCTTGTTAATTATAGTCCTTGAAACCCTTGCCAGAGTTATCAGGCAAGACAAGGAAATCAAAGGTATTCGTATAGGAAAAGAGGAAGTTAAGTTATCTCTATTTGCAGACGACATGATTTTATACCTAGAAGACCCAATATCATAGGCCAGAAAACTCCTAGAGCTTATAGGTGATTTTAGCAAAGTAGCTGGCTACAAAATCAACTCCAGCAAATCACTAGTGTTTCTTTACAACAAATCCGCAGAAGAAGAAATCAGGAACTCTCTCCCATTCACCATCACTTCCAAAAAAATTAAATTCTAGGGCATTAACCTTACAAAGGATGTTAAAGACCTATTCAAAGAAAATTATCAAACACTAAAAAAAGAAATTACAGAAGACCTGAGTAGATGGAAAAACATTCCATGCTCATGGTTAGGCAGAATCAATATAATAAAAATGGCCATTCTACCCAAAGTCCTTTACAGATTTAATGCAATCCCCATCAAGATACCAATGGAATTCTTCATATATATAGGAAAAGCAATTCTCAAGTTCATATGGAATAACAGGAGACCCAGACTAGCCAAAACATTACTCTATAGAAAGGAAGAAATAGGGGGTATCTCAATCCCTGTCCTGAAATTATATTACAGAGCTGTAGTAGCAAAAACAGCATGGTATTGGTATCAAAACAGAACTGAAGACCAGTGGAACAGAATAGAAGATCCTGAGACAAACCCCCATATCCTTAACTATTTGATATTTGATAAAGGGGGCAAAAGTATAGTGTGGAAGAAAGATAGCCTGTTCAACAAATGGTGTTGGACAAACTGGACAGCCATATGTAGACAACTGAAGCT